>VRLP01005270.1:0-38705 GCA_009660295.1 Lophius piscatorius | reverse complement strand
AAGCGCGGAGAGTTGACAGGGGAGATGATGATGACGATGAGGATGGAGAGGCTGCGGAGGAACATGTGTCAGTTTTTATGTAGATTTGCGTGTCATCAGCGTAACAGTAATACAGAGTATTGCATGCAAACTGTTGGGCTGCAAAAGCCAAGAGTTACTCTGGAACCTCATGTTTCAGGAAGCTGACAAACATAGTACCCCTGATGACAATTTAAGCATCTCCATCCAGCCATCCATCCATTTTCCGCAAACACTTATCCTGTTGGGCCTCACGGAGGGCTAGAGCCAACTGTCAATGGGTAGTAGGTGGGGTACATGTTCTCCTGGTGTCTGCATGGGTTCTCTCCGGGAACTTGGGCTTCCTCCCACAGTCCACAAACATGCAACAAAGGTGACTCGGCTAATCCGAATTGCCCATAGGAGTGGATGTGAGAGTGAATAGTTGTTCACTCCTCCAGGGTGTACCCCGACTCTCACGCAATATCAGCTGGGATATGCTCCAGCCCCCGCAACCCCAAACAGGAAAAGCTTGTACAGATAATGAATCAATAAATGAATGAAGAAGTTGTTGAAGAGGAAAAAGTCCATTGGTGAATGTGGCTGATCGTGGCATGGATCTGGGTTTTCCATAAGAATCATGTGATGTAGACTTTCTGCTTTTAACATTACCTCAAATGATGGACCCTGGAAACCAAAAGGATTTTCTGGGTTCTGAACACATACTTCATTCGGTCTTCACATGAGACGTGACAGGATTGATTGTGATAAGCAATAAGCAATGGTAAAAGTACCAAAAAATATTTAATAGAAAAAAGGTAGTTCCAAGAATTGAACCTCGTTTGCCAGCATAGGATCCAACAGGCGTAACCACTAGACCATCCACTGTTATCACTGGACCAGAATAAGTGTTTTTATTCATTTCACAATTTGAGTGCTCTCTGTATTTTACCTGGTGAAGTCTATTGAATTTCTATCGGGACTTTGAAATTTAGAAAAAAAGACTTACTGGTGTTCTATAAGAGTTCACATAGATGTGTGCACCAAGGTACATGAAGTTTTGATGACACCATAATCAAGATAATTAATGGGTTAAATTTAGTGGATCTTGAACATGAAACTCTGCAGTGGAGCAGATTTTGTGTGCAGCACAAAATTACAATAGTGATGTACTCCTGTTTCATGTGCTGGATGAAATATTCTGGTCAATGTGCTTGAATAGAAGTACCAATATTACACTGCTTATATATTCCACTACAAGTAAAAGTCCTGCTTTCAAAGCCTTAAGTATGAAAGTATTATCAGAACTAGAAAAAGCAATCAGAGAGCATAAACCTCCAACAAGGGCGAAAACCTCCATACTTTGTTTCTTCCCCTCTTATTCTCTTCATGTGTTCAGCACGTAGTTTTATTCTCTGCTTAACACTGCTAGACTTTGAGCGCAGCATTATCTTAAAAGACATCGTTTCGTCATTGTTTCGTCCATTTCCTGTTCCACTCAAGCATAAACACATCAAAAGAACAAGGCTTATAATAGCACCCAATGTTTCGGAAAAACTATGCAGATTTTTCCATTAATGTCTGAGTTATTGCAAGCCTCTGAATCTACTCTGAATAGTATTACTCAAATACTCTGTGGCAGGTCGTCTCAAAATGAAATGGGAAATGGGAAATGTTATTGTGAGCGGAAGATGGCTCAGTCTGTAGAGCTGATTTCTTGTATCTGAAGGTTGATGTTGGTTCCCCTGCCCCTGCAGTCAACATGTCGAAGTGTCCTTGAGCAAGATACGGAACCCCAAGTTGCTCCCAACAGCTGTTCCATTGGTGTGTTCAAGATGGTGTGAATGGTTACCGCTGTGGATGAGCAGGTGGCGCCTTGCATGGCAGCCTCTATCAACAATGTATGAATATATGAATGTATGAAAATTTGTGTGAATGTTTGTGTGGTTTGGTGAAGGCTGACTTGTGCTGTAAAAGTTTGAGTGGTTGAGCAGACTAGAAAATCACTATATGAGCATAATCCATTTACCATATGTATAGACATTTATATATATACATACATAGGTACATACATATGTAGACATATACACATATATAAATAAGATACAAAATGTAAAATCGAAAATACACATGTACATTAAATAAGGGAATAAAAGAATAAAGTGCAGGCAAATATAAAGAAAAGGAAAGAGTCCGATCTCCAAAGATATATATGAATAAAAATAAAGAAGTCCAGGTGCAGATGTGCAATTGCGCAAAGAAGCGGAAACACACATGGTGTGCAGTCCATGGATAAATGATTGGTTGTAGAGTTCCGGGTTTCAGACACAACACAGTTTCACAGAGATTTGTTGTAGAGTCTGACTGTTTCAAGAAATGGCCTTAATCTACAAGTAGTTTTATACCATCGCTGTTCTACAAGAACCATTTAAAAGTCAACTCCTTTCGTTGTATGACACTTTCCAGGTAATCCAAGACGGTTTTAAAATTGCTTATTTAAAACTTAGATTTTGGGGGTTGAGTAAAGAACACCTAATTAATCATTTAAACATTTAAATTCAATACAGTTGAGTTATTTTCAGTGGACTGGGAGGGCATAAAAAATTGTGCTCTGGAAAGTTACTATTAACTAAAGTTGCGAGAAAAGTTTAATGGAGTATAATAAAGAATACATTACTCTAAGATGTAGAGGAGTAGAAGTATAAATAGCATAAATGTAATGAATGAAGTAAAGTACCCAAGCTTTATGCTTAATAACAGTACTTGCATAAATGTACTAAGTTGCTCACCTTTGCTCTGTTCAAGCCTTTGGAACTTAGTTTTATTGCCACCTGCATTGGAAGTTTCAACACATCAGCACAGCGCTTCAATGACATCTCGCTTAAGATCTTAAACCGCTGGTATGGCGCTCCCTCCACCAAGGCCAAATAATATGACTAACTTGCATGACTGTAATGTTCTGTGCAAATCGGTTGAGTGGTTTTTGTAGAGCTGACTCCGCCCTTCCATCTGAATCTGCCCTTTGGATTGTGAGTACATTCGGTGCTCCACAGGGGACAATGCTAACCCCCTTCCTCTCCCCAACTACACCACTTCAGATATGCATCCGAGACATCTCACCTCCAAAATTTATCGAACAAATATTGCAAGCTGGTGCAAAACCAACCATTGCCAGCTCCCCGGGCTCCTGTTTACAATCCAGGGCGAGGGCATTGAGGTAGTTAACACCTTAAAATACTTTAGTGTGCGCTTGAACAACAAGCTGAGATGGGAGGATAATGTGGACCAGCTATACAGGAAGGGCCAGAGCCATCACTCTTTCCTGAGGAGGCTGAGGTCCTTTGGACGAGAGGACAGTTGCTGATGACCTTTCATCAGACTGCAGTGTTGAGTGTGTTTTTCTATGCTGTGGTGTGCTGGAGCTGCAGCATCACAGACAAGGACTGAATAAGGTCATGGGGAAGGCTGGCTGAGTCCAGTTGAAACTGGACCAGTGGAGAATGCTGACTAAGGTGATAGATGTCACCGAGAATCTATCCAACCACGTTGTCTTATCTTATCTTATCTTATCTTATCTTATCTTATCTTATCTTATCTTATCTTATCTTGTCCTATCTTGTCTTATCTAATATGCACCGCAATAAGTTATCTCTCTCTCTTTCTCTGCCTCTCTCTCTCAGTCTCTCTATCTCTATATCTCTCAAAGGTGTTGTATTTTCATCTATTTTTTTATGTTATTCTTAATTGTGGAATGATATTTTGTACCTGCAGCATGACTGAGCCAAAGAAAATTTCTCTAAAGGGACATTAAGTTACATTGTACCGTATGAACACTATGGCAGTACGTAAACTGAGTACGGAACTGAATCCATCATTAATCATTTTGGTTCGAAGGGGACAGCATTTGCTTTCATACATTCACAGGTTGTGGAACATTTAACTTTAAAAAGAAGAATTTCACTTCCAATGAACAACACATTTCTGTCTTGCTGTAACTGCCACATTTTCTTTAATCTTTTTTTGGTGAACAGGAGAGAAAAAAAAACTCTCACAGTCTGAGGGAATACTCAGCCCAAACTGGATCAAAATGAAAAGGCTCAGTCTGCGTGTCTGATCCTCCATATGTTTCCATATAGAAATCAAGCCATCGATTAGAGGAATGCTGTCATCTAGTTGGCAGCGATTAGGCTGCTGGCTTTGGCATCCAGTCAACAACTAATTCACATGCTAATGTCTTCCAGATCAGGTCTCGCCCCCAAACTGGTTCCCCATATTGACTTGATTCGCTGATTGGACAGATGGCCACCTTTCAATATCACAGACGTCTGTTTGTGTTTAGGCTCAGGTTGCAGGGTTGTCAAGAGGGGGGAACAGGATTGCCAAGCTTATGAATAAACAACAACAATCATCTAGATAAACAACAACATTATCTGTTGTCTGAACCTTGACGACAATCCATTATGGCCATTACTGTCACATCATGTGCTCAAGTTGGCTTTTAATTGCTTTTATTTGCTATTGAGAATGGAGAGTGGGGGCGGTGGAGGTGTGTGTGTGTGCGTATGATTGAGGGGGGGGGGGGGGGGGTTCACACACTGTATCAGTCTACGCTCTTAATTGATTTGTCCTCATGCTTGCCAAGACCACAGTCAATACAGTCGAGAGTGCTGAAACCCATCAAAGCGGAGCAGCACCGAAGGCCGAGTTACGAGGACAAACAGAAGGAATAAGCAAAAATGAAATAATGCATTTTCCTCACCATCAGCAGTAGTCCTGAAATACAGGGCACTAGGACATTATAGGGTACAGTCTTTAGATAAAGTGAATTAGTTGAGAAATGAAAATGTTGACTTTACAAAAAAACTGGTTGTCTTTCAGCATTCATTTAAACATATCTCCAAATTGAATTGGGTTGGTCTTTCTTTGAACATACACATACAAGCCATAAAATATTAACCACCATCATTTCTATGAATGTGTAGGTCCTCTTTTACTGCCAAAACAGTTCTGACCCTTTAAGATATGGACTCCACAAGGCCAGTGTCTGGAACCAAGGCATTAGCAGCAGGTCCTTTAGATAATGTAAGTTGTGAGGGGGGAACTCCCACAGAAGATTGGTTTGATCTGGGTAATTCAGAGGCCAAGACAACACTTTGAAATCTTTGATGTGTTTCTCAAACCATTCCAGAATAATTCTGAGTGGCCCATCTTGCTGAACGAGTCCTTTTCTCTTAAGGGAATACCATTTCAATTGAATGGGTGTTCTTGGTTTGCAACAATGTTTAGGTCGGTAGTACATGTCAAAGTAACAAACGGCAGGACCCAAGGATTCTCAGTGGAACATGAATGACAAACCAAAGATGTGTCACAATGACCCCACTGACTTGCCTTCTTTCTTGTACCCTTGCTTCCCAAGGTGATTGATGCACCATGCAAATGGTGAAAAATAAAAAGCACAATTCATCGACCATGGCACCTTCTTCATTGTTCCATGTCGCATTTCTGATGCTGCTTTTCTCTGCAGTGGACAGCGGTCAGTCTTCTGACCGGTCTGCAGCTACGCACTCCCATACGCAACGAGCTGCGAGGCACTGTGTATTGTGACGCCTTTTAATCAGAAACAATATTAATCTTTATGAAAATTTCTGCTGCAGCAGCTCCTCCGTGGACTCAGGCCTTCAGATAACAGAAAACTTCTACCTGTTGGTCTGGTGAGATAGTTGATTGCTGATTGTTTATCTGTGTAATGAGACACATGGCGAATCTTCACTATGAAACCTCCTCTCTCCTACAGCTCTGTCCGACAGTTAAATACATAAATCTGGTTTCCTGAGTGAGCCCTGTTCTCTGGATGAGCCATCGATCTAATTGTAAAGCAAACATTACAATATGTTTTTTTTGAAATTTTGCACCCCTCAAACAGTTTTTTTTCATCGGTTGCCACTACTCCTGACTCTCCTCTTCCTCTTCCACACGTCTCCCCATCAACTCTTGCTGCACTCGTTCACGCTACATTTTTGTGCCTGGTGCAATCCTCCTCAGGAGACTCTCTCTGCGGTGTGAGGAGAATGTCAGTCCTGTGTGTCAGTCTCTCTCTCTCTTTCTCTCTCTCTCTTTCTCTGCGTATAAAGAAATGTCTGCTGTATGTGCTCATTAGCTTACAAAAAAGTGTACATAGCTCCCCAGAACAAGGAATTCTGGGTACTGCCACTGACATTTTCAGCATGAAAGTCTGTGAGCAACTGATGAACAAATTCATGCATGAATACAGGGCAGCACAAATAAACACACACACACATGCACACATGCTTGTGAAATTTATTTTATGACACGATGAAAAACAATGTCTTCTTTGAAATTTAGTCTGTTTTGGTTTGTCTGAAGCTTTTTGTTGCAGAACAATAAAAAAAAACTATGCTCAAAAGGACATTTTTGCAAAATTACATATTTGCTATTAAATATAAGACTAACTGGCTTGGTTAAAAAGATATATCTTTGATTGTTTTACTTCTGTCAATTATGAAAGCTGATTTTCTAAGAGTGATAACTCTCAAAAGCTCTTCTATTTCTACTTACGATCTGTTATCGAGCTTTCAGTCACTCACATGATCTTTCTCATGCAGCTGGAGTTGATCATGGGATGTAATTGTGTCAGCTTCATTTTTTCGCATGTACGTAGTTGTGAAACATTTACTTTATGCAGAGAAAAAGAAGGAATTCACAGAAAATGATAGTCTTTTTTAATGGGAAATGAGTCATAGTTTTTGTCTCAGGAGGATACTAATTCTGTGCAGCATGTTTTTCCTTTTAAGCTGCATGGCTCTTTTCCGCTTTAGCCAGGAGGGCAAAGTTCCCTCATCAGACCAAAGGACGCTCTTCAGCGGAAATTCTGATAAATGATCTGGTAATATGGTGTCTGTGTCACACTGTCATTCTTAACTACATTTATGGGTGACCAGTGACCAGCTGTGTTTACTGAAATGCTTTTTGTTACTTTTGAACCCACATTGCATCCTTTTCCATAGATATCCACATAACCATAAGTCTCAGTTGTGCTGTCAAATAATAGTTCCTTAAATTTTGTATGATTTATCATCCTTAATTTGCCATTAAAAATCTCTGAAAGGAAACAATTTATTCCCAATTATTTTGCCGCTGTTCAAAACCAATCAGCACAGAGCCGCAAATGGAAAAACACTGTAATCTCATATGCAATAAAACACTTTGAAATAAGCAGAACAGGTGCATAGGTGAACAAAGATAAATATAGCCTTGCTTGATGAAATAATTTCTCTGTCCTGGATAATAACTCATTATGTTAATCACCAGCCCTATTAATCATTTTCTCATTTGAACTGTCAAGATGTGATTGTCGTACGAGGAGATTGTGGGAAGTACAGCGAAAAGATTCGCCTTTTGCCATTCGTCAAAGCCATGTAGGCGGAAAAAAAAAGAATACCAAAATGGAACAAAATGCCTTTGCCCGAGCCATACCTATGAAAAGCTTGTATTGAGAAGTAGAGGAGAAAGGAGTGATGATTAACACATTTGCTCCGGTAACACTCGGGCTGTGAGATCCGGATGGCGCTGTAACACAACAGACAACAGGGAACATATTAGCAATAGCCAGGAGAGCCAATGCATCTCTGCTTTTGTGCGTGCGCGTGTGTGTGTGTGTGTTTGTGTGTGTGTGTGTGTCTGTGTGTGTGTGTGTGCGTGTGTGTGTGCGTGTGTGTGTGTGTGTGTGTGTGTGTGTGGCATCAGGTTCATATATTGTGATTGTCTCATTGTGTGAATGCCCTACTGGGGTAGCCAGCTGTTTCTGTGCCCATAAAAAGAAGGCAGGAATGTCTGGTGGGATGGAGGAAGCTGCAGAGACACAGAAAGAGCAACACACAATCACTTTAGAGGAGCAGATGTAGGACACACACTTCCAAACACACGCACACAAACAAGACCTCCTACAAACGTAGTAAGACGATCAAATACAAAGTCACTAACCGACAATTTCCCACAAAACACTTGCAAAGACACACCAACATTCATACATACCTGCATCCACATGTTTCACAGCACACTGACATCCAGATACAAACACAAAGACACCCACACTAACACACACTAGCAGCAGCAGCAGCAAGGTGGTGGAGGTGTTATCGGTCCATATCTGTGCTTGGAGCCACAGCAGTCTCCAAGGCTGCTATCAGCTCCCCCATTATCTCTGTCTGAGAGTGTGGAGGAGGAGGACAATGATGAATCCTGCCCCCCACCCCCAAACCAGCTCCCGTCATAGCTCCTGTAAGCACACACGCACGTATTAACACACACTCACCATACACTCGTTAAGAGGGCGGAAATGAAATGTGTGTCCCCCGAGTAGCCCCAGCAGCAGAGCTTTGCTGCTGTGGCACAAGTTTGGCCATGACAACAGCCATCCAATAATAAATCTGCAGACAGAAAGAGATGGAGGGAGAAAGAGACGGCAGGAACGGGAGTGAACGAATAAGAGAGAGCGATAGAGGGGATGGTGGGGGTGGGAACAGAGGGAGCAGACTGCTGCTGCTGCTCCTACCTCAGGTCTCATTAACTTAATGGTCTCTGTGGATGGTGAAGGGCTGGGCAAGGATGGAGGGGGGGGGGTCGGGGGATGGTGGGGGGTGGGTACGGTTTGGAGAGGCAGATGTTAAAGATGTCTGCAAACCAAATTTATAGTTATATTTTGTTTGTATTGAACTTTTTAGCCAGCGTAGTACTTGATTGATGCAAATTCTTTAATACTGAAGTTCTAATTTAGCCTCGATCTGGTCCCAAATTAATTATAAATTATAAATTATAAATTATAAATAAACTATAAGAATAATATTAATAACAATAATAAGAAGAAGAATAAGAACAAGAATATTCATATATTTTACGACCTCTTTTTATCCCTTTGTTTAACCATCATTGGTTTTTTTATTCCTGCATTACCGTGTTGACCTCTTGTTCTTTTTCTTACATTATCTTCTTGTCTGTTTGTTTGGGAGGATTTAACGTCGGAGAGAACACATTTCTTTATTTCACAAACATCGATGAAGGGTTTTTCCTGCAAGTTAAATAGACGTGCTCTCTGCGTGGCCGTCTAGCTGTATTTATTTTTAGGCTCATTCTGTGTTTGCATATAGCATTAAATGCGATTTTTTAATAAAATTGGTGAGACTGTAAAGAGAAAGTAAGGTTTGTGATGGCGGACTAATCCAGTGGAGATGCTGCAACAGCTTCACAGGTCTAATAAGTATCTTCTTGGAGCTAAATGTCTCTGTTCTGCATTTAAAAAGTCATTGGTTGACTGTGATTCTGTTTTAAGTAAAGAAGAACACTGTATTAGGGAAAAATATAGAAAAGGGTAGTGGGAGTGCAGAGAGGAGACCAGCAGAACATCCTGGCTCAGGATTCTTGCATCACCGATGGAGATTGTTCTTTACCAGAGCAAAACAAACAGTTTGTGGGGAAAGTCAGCAATGTACTGGTTCCTTTACGTGCCCTCCATGCAAAAAGGATGGTGTTTTAAATGGTATCAGCTAAAAAATAAATAAAAATGATTTGTTAGTTATAAAAAGTTATACAGAGAAAACTTCACAATTTAAACTCAGACAAACACAAAATATCACCTTTTCTATTTCTATCATCTCAAATGGGGTTGATTATGAGGTCAGTCATGAGGCTGAATGAGAAAATGATCCCTGAGGATCAGTGGGTACCCAAGGAGCAGATTGAGATCCAAGGTCTTGGTCAAGTACCCAATGACATGTAGACTGCTGGGCTTGAACCACCAACCTTTCGGTTGGGGGAAACGCTAGTTTGATTTTTTTAAATGCTGTATCAATGATTTTGCAATTAACCAAATGTTCATGTCCAGGTAAATGAGTATTTACATGCTGTTATTATTATTATTATTATTTTATTTTTTGGAAAGAAATAATGACTTAAAAATGTTCAAATGCAAGTTCTTCTGTATAAATACCTGGGTTAACCAGACACTAACTGAAACACTCTCTTAGACCCATCATGAAGAGAAGGATTAAAGAGATCTTTTATAGATACAGGAGTACCTCTCTCCCCATGTCAGATGAAACACGTACTTCTTTCCAGCACTGTGCTACAGCAGCACTCATAGTTCTTTTGTACCGGTGTCGTAGCCCTCAGTGATGACAGCGTATCAGACGCTATCATGTGGACTGTCCAGCCACTGGCGCCACAGTCTGAGGGGCCTCAGCACCACCCTAGGTCCACCATGGGGCAGCTTAAAGAGAGCAGCAGTCTGGAAATCTAGATGGAGGCTGGGGAGAGAGGCCTCTTTCTGGCATACCACTGCTTAATATTAATTTAATACCCTTATTGTGTGTGCAGGAGGGAATCAGAGCAAATGAAGTGAAATTCTGGAGACACATCAGCTTGCCACCAGCTGTATTGAAAATGTATTTCCATGACACTATTAATCAGAGGTGTCAAGTAAGTGTAGCGTGTAAAACAACTATTCAGTAATGTGAATTGGGATGGAAAGATCATTCTTCATTTTCTAGCTCAGCTCTGGTCTGAAAATACTAACAGCTGCTGATTTGCAGCATGACAGGGCACAGGCCACAGAAAGAGACAGACACAGACACACTGAAGAACAAGCGAGATGACAGACCTCAAACTATTTCCCATACATCAAATTGCCAACTTGGTGGGTAAGAGGGACGATGCAGAGATGAATGAAGTGGAAGGGAGCTGACGTAGGTGCATTTGGGGACAAACGGGGACAAACGTGACTGAGGCTGCACCCAACAGAAAACGGAAAGAAAAGCTATAGTTTATTAGAAAAGTACAGTTAAATAATTTGTCGTCTCTGTTAAAAGCACCTTGATCACTGCTGTGTGCGTTTAGAGGGAGAAGCATCTTTAGAGAATTTCTTATTTGCCATTACAGCAACTCACCACATTCAACTTTGCAATTTCCCACATAAGGTTTATGTGGTAAGTGTTTATGCGACAAAAGCAAACAAAAACACACAGGCACACACTTCCTCTGCCTCTCACACATGCTCGCTTAAAGTCATACTGCAGGGACCATCTGACAAGGCCAAAGTGATGTTGGTTTCAGGGGACCGTGAATGGGTCCCTCCACAGATGGGCCGGGGCCTTGCACCCTCTCCCTAATGTTCCATTCTGCAGCTGTGTGAGATTAGCTAGGTACCATCAATGCTAATTTGTGCTGATACAACCAGAACTTTTATTGAGACGAGGGAAAAAGGATATAAAACACACACACACACGCAGCCTGGGTATGTAGGATGTCTCCTTGACTCCGCTGCAGACGCTGCATTCAAGCTGTATTCTGCACTGAGGTCAATGGGGACTTTTATATACATTATTATTAATGATTGTTCTAACTTGTTTTACTACACTAGGTTTATTTCTAAGAATTTCCACAAGCATATATTCAAGCTTGGTTGAATGCTGTCGGGGACTACAGCATAGGTCTAGTTTCACTATGTTGTGCTGTGTATGACTACAAATTTGTTGAGTTTGAAGGCACATTAGTGTGTTTCAGAGGCTAGACTTTTCTTGCTTGTTTAAGAATTGACTTCAAGCAACAATTTTTTGCCCAATTTATATTTTTTCTGCTAATTTCGAGACAATCTGATAATGATTTAAGAAGATTTGGCTTCTTTCTAGTATGGCTGTTATGCAATGTGTTGCTTAGGATGAAACTCATGCATCCTTTTTGCAAATAAATACTGGCTGCATCCTGTGTTACAAAGCTGTATGCCTGAACATATCTCCGGAAAAGAGGGGGCTGCACAGTATGTTTCATGTTTTTGTCATTATGAATAGTAAAATGTAATTTATTTTGTGTCATGGCAGAATTCTAGCGAAGTAATTTTACATGCAATTCATCTGTTTACAGCTGTTTGCGTGTGATACATTTATTCATTTGCTTTCCAGCTCTGTTTCTTACCGAGTTTGTTCCACTGTAATAACCCACTGAAACACACAGACAAACACATCTCACATATGGCTTACCCTAATATGGTGACTGACTGAATACATAATTTATCATATGCATAATGTCTCCGAGCTAGATAAGTAATATACAGTGTAATGTCATTGGCTCGCACACTGCAGTAAGAATAATGGGGAGGGTTTTTTTTCACTTTATGAAATACTATTCATCACAACAGAGACAAACAAATTTGATTTCAGCGGTGGATTATACACTGGCGGTGACTGATATTGTTTTCATGCAAAACTAATAAAGAGGTATCATGTGATTGCTTTGATTTAATTATCAGGCGGCAAATATACTAAATAATAAAAGTGTACTAGTAGCTCATGACTGCATCATGTAATCCACATTCTTTGGGTATCTACACAACCCGCCTTATGACTTGAGATACACAATGTTACGAGGTAAATATATATAATTTTATGTCTTGGACTGATGCAGATGGTTATTTAGCAGTTTATACCATCCATTTTGTGTTGTCACTTATTCTGCGAAGGATCGGCATATGCCAGCTGACATTGGGTAGGAAGCGGGATGCACCCTGGACAAGTTGCCAGTTCATCAAAGAGCTCTCACATAGAGACAGACAACCATTCATGCTATTACACCTATAGTATTACACATGGGTTCCCTCCCACTCAATAACGAGGCCTGCATGAGGAATTCCTCCTCTACGTCTCCAAACAGCCTCACCTATATTGAGTTTTCGCAGGTGTTTGCCATGGGTCTTTTGAATAACCTTCAATACAAATGTCAGTTTCTTACTATTGATGGTAAGAATAAACTGTTAATGGGTGAGAATTGATTTAAATTGATAATATTTCATTTAAAAAATATTTTAGGTGTTATAATGTGCAAATATTTGTAGGATTTAAAGGCTACATTGAAAATTGATTTAAAATGTGTTGCATTCTTTGTTTAGAAACTGTGGCAATCGTCATGAAAACCAACAGTCATCATTTCTGACTAGACAAACTGGACAGTTTATTGCAACTAATGTTTGCTGGAGTTTTGTAGCTCAAGTTGAAACCTTAATCCTTTGATCCTTTGGGGGGGCGCTGGGGGCCCGAGGGGCAGAACAGAGATGCTGAAGTGGAATGCGATGGAGAGTATTTGTGAGATACTCAGAGAGTTTGTTGGAGTTGTCAGTAGAGGCAGGCTATAACTCAGACATTAATGGAGAAATCTGCATAAGTTTTTCCTAAACCTAGGATATTGTTGTGCCTGGGCGGAGGTTTGCGATCTCTGAGTGCTTTTTCTAGATATTTTATTTTATTTTATTATGAATACTGCGAAACACGTAACATTACCAAAATTGAATCACCTCTACCTTCAAAAAGCTACCACTGGGTAAAATTTCATTGTTAATCCGTCATGTAGTTTTTCCCATAATCTTGCTCACCAACAAACAGACATACAAAAACAAACAAACAAACAAACAGACAGACCGACAAACAGACAACCGAACAAACAGACATAGAGTAGTGAAAACATATGTATGTGTTTGAGTGTACTTAATGAGGTATACTGAATAAGTATCAATTTCATTATTTTTTTTGTGAGACTGTCAAATACATTTTCCTTCATACAGCAGTAACTCTGACAGGCTGCAGATGGTTAAAATGGTTCATTCTTTCCGATTCAGTGCTTAGTGATATATTTCTGATAACTGGGGTTAGACAACAGGCAGAAGAGACTTTGGTCCAAGGAAGTCTTTCATAGCTTTTTACAACCTGCCCAGTCTTTTTTTTCTCTGTCTAAGGACTACCTGTCATCAAATCCAGAATAAGTTTAATTCAACTCAGTATTGATCAAAGTTATTTGCAAACAATTGCATTCTGTATTTATTTACATTTACATATATATTCCACCTATGTACAAAATTATTAACTGTCTATTTCAAACACAGCACACATGTATTTCTGTATGTCCTTTATGTGGTATTGCTACATCCATAGGATGGCAAATAGTCTAAGGTTTCCACATCTGTACATTGTAACATAATAATGGATTGGGTTGTTTTAGTTTTCCCATTTGACCCTTTTCTTCCCCATTGTGTGTGTGGACATTTGATGTATCTTGATTGAATGATGTACAGCTCTTTTTTGTCTGTAACTGTAAGCTCTTGAAAACAAATAGGTATGAAATGTAGGAGGGACTTAAAGCTCTGTCTCTGTATCCATATATGTTTTCAATATTGAGCATGAATGTGGTTCAAGTGGTTGCTTCAAGGTGCTGTATGACAGCTGGATATGGTTAGTTTGGACACGTCTACAGCTCAACTATTATACACACTGAAAAAAAAAAGTATTCTCACACCATCTAAATATTGAATGTTTGAATTCAGGTGTATTTTAATAGCTGAGGGTGAGTGGGCATGTCTTCCTGGCCTGCCCTCCTCAGAATGCAACTGACATGATTTCAGACACAGCATTAGTGTGGTTATGAATACGCTGTAATATCTACTGTTTTATCTGATTAGTTTTCTAATTCTGTCACTTCAGACAATTCGCTCAGACAACGAGACAGTAATGGTACAATAGACCACATTAGCCATTAGCCTCATTTGTTCCAGAGCAGAAGCTGGGTCCTGCATAAAGACTCTCTCACTCTCTCTTTCTCTCTCTCTCTCTCTCTCTCTCTCTCTTTCTAAGATCTGATGCCAAATCTGCATCAGATGCGCCGTGTGTTTGTCTAATGACAACCTGCTGCCTGGCACAGTTACATATAGACACAACAGAGAAATCTGATTAACCACTCTGCCACGCTCTGCACTGCTGCCTTTCATGAACTATGTACCCATATGTGTGTAAATGCTCTCCAGAGCTTTGCAATTGCCTCTAAAAAGGAAATAAATTACTCTCTTCTATTGTTTTTGTAGCTTTATCATAGAAGCTACATTAGTGCGGTGATTGAATTGAATTGAATTGATTTGGAACACTTGTCAGTATACATGCATTTTATTGTGACTGTGATTTTTTCTTTGTTTCTTTTTTTATTCAGATGTATCAAAACAGAAAAGTCCTCAACTACTATACTTTGGATGCAAATACACTTGTTCAGAGTTGTAAGGCTGGTGTGTCCTCTCCATCCCCTCCGATTCTGCACCTGTGTCCATATCAGATTTCCACAAGTTTCATAACGGTTACATGAAAAGAAATCTCTCTTTGTTCATTATGTGAATTACTGTATCTCCATTTCCTGTAATTTTCCTCTTCATTCCTAACAAATTGCCGTTGCTGCTGTGAGCACAAAAGACATTACGTCGTGCATGCGTAATGATTCTTTCCGGCAAACATTAAAGTGAATGTCGCTTCCAGATTGTAATAAAATTGGTAGTTTTACATGAAAATTATACATCATTATTATTTATAGATTTAAAAAAAACATGATTCATCTAAAGTGACTGAACCAATTTATCCACGGACTTATGTCGAATCAATGTTCAAGCCAAGAAGAAATATGACAATTAAAAACGTTCCATAAGGTTTATATGAATCTGTTTTCACAGGCGCTTTTGCAAACAGGGAACAAGAGTGAACACATGATTCTCCTTCTTTCTCTCTTCATCTCCTTCCTCTCCCCCAAATTTCACTCCCTCACTCTTGTATTTTACAATCATGTCAATTTGCTCTACCAGAGGTTTTCCTCCCCAGTCTGACACAGGCACATAGTGTGTGAGCATTCATCAGAGCTGTTTAACCTTCGCAACGCCCCGGACTGGAAAACAGCCAGAGAAACGTCACGGAGGCAGCCAGTTGTCTGACTATCATGCCCCTACGCTCTCTCTCCCCCCTTCACCGACGAACACATCAGACAGGGAGCAGGCCTTGTTGATGAGGAGAAATTCACTAATTGTTTGATTATACAGATCTTCATGATAATGAATTGCTACTCTACGGTTCGGGAACATGGTGTGCAACCCGAATTACCACCCCAACGCTCAAGCTGTGAAAGTTGATTACTCATTAGTGGGTGACAGAGTGGCAAAAACAACCCGAGCACCCCCTTTAAAGTATCCTCCTGTTTTTAGTACTGTATGTACATATAATTGGCGTACAGTACACTTGCAATTTCAACCTTTACACCAGCTTTTAAAATGTACCAACATTCAGTATTACTAGCTAATGTCTGTCTCAAAGTCTGGAGGTTACGTCCACAAATGTTACTGAAATACAGGTGATCAAATCATATAACTTCTCATTACGTTTACCGACTCATTGCTGCTTCAGAAACTTGTATGAAAGCTTTATGAAAATCTGAATCTCCAAATTGAAGAACCCTGTAGGTTCACAGTAGTTCAAATACCTCATTTGTGTACTTAGGTAGTTGACGGGTTCCTATGAAAATTATTTTACTTTTAATTCCTATATCTGAACTTTTCTACTCCTCATATTTCCAACACAGGCCTGTTATTTTAGTAGATTATTTTTATTTCACATAATCACTGCTTTTCTAGCAATAAAAATAATTTCAAAGTAAATTAAGGCATATCACCCACGAAAAAACTGTTTGATGTTGGTGTTTTTTTTTCTCCACTTGTGTTCTACATGTGACTCATTCACCTGGAAAACGTAGTCTGTGAATGTCGGTAAAAGAAGATAATCATAAACCTTTTAGATTAGTATTATATCTTATATGATACGAGGTTCACAAAGGTCCCAATTAACAGCATTTAAGTCAAATATGAGACTATACTGTATCTCTATGTGCATATTATATCTCACCCAGTTTGTAAGAGCCTGTTGGGTTTAGTTGAACATCTCAGTCAACCGTAAGTGTGTTAAATTAATGATGAAACATTAATATCTACGTAAACTAGATATGAGAAATTTTTCTTAGTATCAATCCAAACATGTCGTGGTGCACGACCACTATGAAGAATAACTGTGGCCCAATCATGCGAGTGGGTAGTCTTCCTGACCGAACTTCGCTAGTTTCAGCCCACTTAATTATATAATGTATAATTAGTGATTTATATATTTTAAGTAACATTCAATACATATTATAACTCTGTCTCTGCCTTTTCATATACATCCTGTTCAGGTTTCTCCCGCAGCACCCAGCAAAGTCAAGAGCTTCTCAGTTCAAGGACTGGAAAGTGATTGATTTGCAGCCGTTAATTGCCGCCCTTAAACATTTCAACACTACTGTGTCTTCATTAGAGACGAATTGGATAAAGGCATGTGGAAAGCACATAGTTCTTAAATAGTCAATGGAATACAGGTGTACAGTTTTCACTAGATAATTGGTTGAGAATTCCAAATCCATTGGATAACCACTACGTTCCAATCACACAATGATGCACAAGCACACAATACAACTGCTTAACGTAGCTGTAAACAAGGAAGGATTTAAACTATTTATATAATCACTTCATATGTTCCTCAGAAGATGCAATGCAAGCTTGTGTATGCAAGAAACTCCATCGGAAACTTTAAAGTAATAGTGTTATCCCCAATTACGTCAGTTGTCCACTTAACTGGAGGTTATTGGTTTTAATCCCCCACCACTGCAGTCCACATGTGGAAGAGTCACTGAGCAAGATACTGAACCCCAAGTTGCTCCTAATGGCTGTTCCATAGGTGTGTGAATGATGGCGTGAATGGTTATTGCTAATGATTAGCATGTGGCGCCTTGCAAGGCAGCCTCTATCATCACTCATGAATGTTTGTGTGAATGAGTGAATGATGGCTCACGATGCAAAGCACTTTGAGTGGTCGATCGGACTAGAGAATCACTAAACAGAAAAATAGTCCAATTGAATTATTCCCAAATTATTCACAGGAGATTTCTCCCTCTCCTCAGCAATACCCTCCAACTCATCTTGCGTAATCCCAAGAAATTCCCAGGCAAGATGAGCTGAATAATCTCTCCAGTGAATTCTGGGTCTATCCTGGGGTCTCATCCTTGTTTGACATGCCTGCTCAGTCCAATTGCATATGCTATACTGTAAAAAAAGAAAAATCTGTATACAGTGATGGAATATTTAAATACAGCACTTTGTGTAATAAATCAGACACTGATGGCACAGCACTGTATTTCAAAAATATTTAGCCCTAATCAGTGATTAAAATCCTTCAAAATCAGTGTATTATTGGAAAATGTTGTGTAGATCACATGATGAGTTTGGACAATGTGGAATACTCCTTCAAACAAACATGTGATTTTGGTCTCATTGAATTAAAATCAGACCATGACTCCATGAAGTTATATAATGTGCAGTTTTGTATTTCCCCCTGCATCTCAGCAAATCTTATTTTTGCTTTGACTGACAAACGTCTCTGCTCATGTTCCTGAATGATTCATCCACTCCAGAACAGTAACTGAGCTCCTAATTCACACAGTATCTGCTGCAGAGCTGAAACACCTGCATCAATCCACTGATATGACACTGTGATGGACTATCCTCATCTTTGGCCAACAGCCAGCTCCCAGACAACAAGTGCTTTGTCTGGGAAATTTGTGTTTACAAGCAAACTGGCCTGCTGCTAACCGTCCGAAGCCAACAGTGACACATTACGATTTATTCCCATATGCAAAATATTATGTCTGTGAACAGTTACTAATCTGTCAGCCAGCTCATTGGCATCTGTCTAAATTGTTGATACAGGTGAATCTATTTAATTTATGTTTTAATTTGATTGTGGTGTTCATAGGCTCATGCAATACTTACCCACTGAGAAGACTCCATCTTCTGACGTACTCAAATAATTTTTTGCGCAAGCTTATTATCTGCAGTGTAACACTTCAGATTAGTAGTTGAAAGTTCAGATCTCACCAATTCAAATGAAATGTAATCAACTGGTTCTCATTCAAAATGAAAGTTGCTCACGTTCTGTTCCAATGCTGAGCTGCTCTGAGACCCTCCCCATTTTTTAGTCCTGGTGGATAAAGCTTGCATACAAACAAGATATTATTCTGACCCAATCCTATGTGTACTATTGTCATGAAACCTAGCCACATGAGTGAAAAGGGCCGGGCTTCTCTGGTGTCAGAAGCTGCACTGTCTTAACGAACCAGGCTGGATGTAACTGGAAGTCCGAACCGTCACCGTCTTCTAAAAGCATTAATAGCATCAAATTCCAGAATTAGTTGAGAATAGACATTATGATAGGGGATGTCCATTGATGACCAAAATAAAGATAAGGCATTCTGTCGGGTTATGCACCCATCCATTATCTGTTACTCCTCTGGATATTTATTGTTGAGCAAGTCCTTTGTGAATAGACGGCAGCTCTAGAATATTTATTCAGTGTCCAAAAAACTTTTTGGACAACAAAGGAAATGCGGATACATTACATATAATAGGAAATCATTTAAATCAGCTGTGAGCGAGAAAACATTTTTCTCATTGGTGACAAATAATTATTACTATAATAATAATAATACTTTTTATTTATAGGGCACTTTTCATAAATACTCAATGTCGAAATTTCCCAAGATGTCAGGGTCCAGTCCTGGTTTCTTCATTAAGAGGCTAATTTGAGGGTTTGAGGGACAGAACCAGAGCTAGAGCTATGAGTAGGGAGATAACTGGAAGACAGGCCTTGACAAGAGAAGATGGGTTGGGATCCAGGACACAAGTGAAGCTTTTCATGCCAGATCTGTATTTGGAAAGATCGATGGGAGTGACCTGGGAGAACTGAGAGAGAGGCAGAGTGTTGAAGGGCATGGATTGAGGTGGGGGGATTGAGATGGTGGGGGTGGTTGTGGTCAGCCTGCTGTTAATGGTGTCAATTTTGTCTTGAAAGTAGAAGAGGAAAGTGTTGCACTTCTGGACATTGAGGAATACGGGGGGTTTTCACTGGGTTTGAGGAGTTTGTTGACAGTGGAGAAGAGGGCCTTCGGGTTGTTGGAGCTGAAGTGTATGAGTTGTGAGTAGTAGGTGGACCAGGCAGCTTTGAACCACATCTTTAAACTGTTGGAGGTGAGCGGAGTGACTTGGGGGGGAACTGTTAAACTGGTTTTATTGTAGAGTCTTTCGAGCTGTCGTTTACAAGGTTTCATCTGTTGAATTTCAGGGAAATACCAGGGAGCCTAGTGTCTGAATGAGACTGTTTTGGTTTTCAGGGGGTCAATAGTAATCAACAGTAGTAAACAAGATCAGAGGGATCATCAGACATGGGGGGAGAGGCGACAGCCATTGTGTTGTGAGGTGAGGCTGAAAGAGCAGAGGAGTAGATGGATTTGATGTGTCTGAATGATATTTTGCATTTCTCTTTTGAGATAGGGATGGGGAGGCTTATGTCCATGATTATTGCCAGGTGGTCAGAGATGTTGAGGTTGTTGCCGAAGAGTTGGGAGTCGCGATATGGGATGGCAGTGACCAGGGGGCGGGACCAGGGGCAATATTTTCAAAAGACTGAGCAGGAGGGATGGAAATAGATGTCAGTTAAATGTCCTTTCTGTAAACAGAAGCTACACCACCACTCCACCCATCAGCACGAGGATGATCAATGTAAGTGTATCCTGAGGGGGTTGCGGGGTTGGGTGAGAAATAGTCCATAGGTCTATGCCAGGTTTCAGTAATACATAGGAAATCCAAGTTATTGGCAGTTATGTATTCATTGAGAATGAAGCCTTTATATCTAAATAAAGCATTTTCAGATGACGCTGTACTCAACATAATAACTGAATAAACATTGTAATGGCAATGCGAAATAACATATTTGAGGCAGTAATATTTTGAGTTTGTCATGTAAAATAGCTAACCCCTCTGGAATCTGAGGTGTGGCTTGGGTTAGGGTTGACCCAAGCCACACCTCAGTCTACCTTTATATGCTGCATTTCCAATGTTCAACATTTCAATGTTTGCTGTCATTCTTTGCAACCGAACATTGCCTCTATGTCTCTAATTCGTCATTTCAACATACTGTATTACTGTTCTGAACCCAAAAACATGCAGAGTCACAATAGCCAGTGTGATATTAGGATCCAAAGACGGATTTTTAATCCTTAAACGGATAAACACAAAATTAATAATTGCGCATAATTCAATTGATATTGACTTGCTGGACCATTTTTGTATGTAAGTTTGTAAATACATGTATTAATGTGTGTTTTGTGTGTGAGTTTGTGGGCGAGTTTCTGTGGGTGTTTGTGTGTGTGTGTGTGTGTGCGTGTGTGTGTGTGTAAGAGAGAAAGAGAGACAGAGAGAGAGTGAGAGAGAGAGAGGGACTGCTGCAATAAGACAAAATTTAATGAGGTTTGAAGGCTGAAGCGGTGGCCTCGTCTTTGTCTCTGTCCTCTACCACCCTGCCTCCTGCCCATGCCTTTATTGAAGGGATAATGCCGCAAGGGTCTTTAAGTGTGCAGCTGCAGAATAAAGACAAGAGCGAGAGAGGTAGAGGGACGTAGAGAGAGAGTATTTTGAGTGGTGAGATGGCAGAGAAAGGAGAAACAGGATGAATTAATGTTGATAAGAGGTTTAGAATGGAGAGGATCTAAGCAAGGCATGCAGGGACAAATAAATAGATAGATGTATTGATAATGACAGGAGGCATAAAGAGAGAAAGCGTCGGCCATGGAGATGAAGGATAAGGCCATGAGAGAAACTGAAACAGAAATAGCGGGAGAGCTGCAGAGAATGAATAAGAGGAGGAAGTCAAAATGAAAGTTGCAGCGATAAGGAAGAGGAGGAAGAGAGATAGAAGTGATTTAGCACCGGAAAAGCTTCTGTAACAGGTTAATTGTTAGAGCAATGAAAGTTCAGAAAATGTACTGACACACATCACTCATTAAGACAGAGTTTGCTGTGACATTAAGATATTTTAATACAAACTTTGAGACAATTAAAAATGGAGTGTTGTCAGAAGTCAAATAAATCATTCAAATGTTTCACCTTCATATCTCTATCTGTATATTTATTTTAAATGTAATTTGTCAAGAGAGACCAGTGAATGAAGATAATCATTTATTGCTGAAGATAATATGTTCAACCTTAATCTGTCACTATCATGATGGGCAGTTTACAACATAACATAAATCATAAGTCTGGACACTGATGGTTGTGGTGGCTGATGACTCTGCTGAGACTGATGAAATGATAATTTTGATGAATCTGCAATGACTGGGTGGTAACACCAACATCATCAAGAGAAAACTAGAGATAGAGACTAGAGATCATATTTAAAAGAATATAATATAGATTATAAAATAAAAATGAATTGCTATTGAATAGATGTTACCAGCTGTTGAGAACAGCCGATACTGATAACAGCCGATACTGATAAAAGCTGATACTGAAAGCCCGGACGCAGCGGGGAATTCAGACGTTTCATGGAAGAGAGGTGTGAATTAAACGAATTGAACTTTTTCCAGAGATTCATTCTTCTATCATTACACTGCGCTAGTAGAGGATGGGTTCAACACATTTTCAAAAAAAAAGCATCAATACAAGCACATAATCATAATCACAAGCACAGAGGAATGTGGACGTTCACAAAGAAGCATTCAGCTGACTTCTGAAGAGAAATTTCACTCATGTGGACACTGTTCTTGAAAACAACTGTACAACAATGAGAGTGATATTAATCATCTCATCACTGTAAAAAAAAAAAATCCCCTTTCTTATGTAAAAAATAACTAAATATTTGTGGTAGTTTGCTTTTTAAATTTCATACAAAATTCTGAAATCAGAACATAATCTGTTAAAAGTGTAGTTGACCATTATTTAATTTGTAGCTTTTTGTATAAGGAATTATAACAATAATAGAAATGTTTTTTTTTTTAAATGTAATAGTTTGAAAGAAAATATTATCGGTTTTAGATTAATTTGAACTTTACATTCAAATCTGCCCCGCCTATCCAGTGGGTGTTTTTTTTAGCATAATATGTAGTCTTTTGAAAGATTATCCACAATGACAGAACGCTGCTAGACAGCAGTAAAGAGCTAGACAACTCATAATTGTAAGACAAAAGAAGAAAGAGAGAAGAAACAACAAGCCATAAAAACCCTCAAATATAAATTTGAGACTATACCAAAACTGTGATTATGTCCAGCTACTGGCTAAAATTGCTTTGTCAATTGATATGTTTAAAACTGACGCAGTGAGTACAAATGGAAAAGAAGAAGTCTTTGTGACCCCGGGAGGTAAGATAGCATTTCCTGTTTATAAATAGCCTGATCTCCATCTCTTTCATGCTTTGAAGGTTGAAAGTGGAAACATTAGCATGTTGATGTGACAAGGCCAAAATAAATTGTTGTAACTGAGATTAGTCAATTTGCACTGTAAGTTTATTTGTGCTCTCTTTCACCCTTAGATTACATGTTTTGATTGAGCCCAACAAACTAATATAGTGGGAAAGCACATCCACTCCAAAGATCTTACAAAACATGAAGAAACATGTTTCCTGGTTTGCACGGGGCAATAGTCCATGACAGAGCAAAGATCACAGATAGCAGATAACACATGCATGTGATTTCATAGGACAGCAGGGGGGGTGTTGGCACTGGTTCTTTACAGCTAGTAGGTTTGAATCCACCTGAGTGTGAATGATTGCCTTTATGTGTTGACCATGTGATGAACTGTGGCATGTCCAGGATGTACCTCGCCCCCGCCAAGTGTCTGTGACAGGCAATCCTGCGCTGGGAAAGTGCTAACAGAGAACGGATGGATGGAATACAGGAAAAATTTTTCACTTGGTTTGAGTCAGAAAGATTTTGCTTAAAACCTATGGTTTCTGATGATGTTTTATTTTTTGCTGTGGAGTCAACCTTATGAAAAAAGAATTCATATTTCCTAAACCACTGCAACTATCCCCTATCTTTCTGAAATTTGCTGCTACTTGACTGATCGACTTCAGAAACACCAAGTAACACACACACCTCCTCCCCTGTGGATCAATCAGGCTGCTGAAGCGAACAGAAATGTTTGTTACATCCTGCTTTGTACTGGCCAATTACTAACCTGTTAATTTGCGCAGGGGCACATGTCTGAATCCAGGGACATCGTTATTTATTAAAGGATCTCTGCAGACCTCCCACTGGTTGAAATGAGCACTCCTTTCGGCCAATGGCAGGTCTCAGGTGTGGGTGCGATGCTTGAGAAGTGTGCCTGTTAGTGTTGATGAGTACATGGTAATTAGTCTGTGGCTGTAATAAGTCTCTCTCTCCTTTCTCTGCTTCTTCCAGCTGCTTCTCTCCGCTGCTCCTTGGTTCCTCACCTCTCTTCGGCCCGTCAGCCTGTTAGTTGGTTAAAACGTACGATCACTTGTCATTATTGCCGAGACAGGCTTTGTCATTTAGCTTAGAGAATTTCTAGTCTCGAAGCCAAAATTGTAAAAAGAGACTAAAACTCCCAGTCTGATGGAAAGTGGAGGGGACAGGATGGTCTTCAAGCTTCTTGCATTCATTTTTTTTTTATGTGTTTCTAGCTTAGACTTTCCCATAAATGTGTGTGGAGCCGCTGTGACATCATTCACTCACCAGTGTCCTGATGCTTCCCAATGTTTGTTTGTTTTTTATCCCAAAAGAGAACACACATATGAGAGGGTGGAGATGAGGATTATTTCCTCATTGATCCATTAAGAACCTGAGGTCACACCATGGTATAGACTTCTCAGTCAAAAGGCAAAACAAGCCTGGATTAATGTCTATTCTATTCTTAATGGAACCACTGTTCACAAATTAAACACAGTGCTTTATTAAAGATGAAAAGATTGGCAACTGAAGCCATAAACATTTCAGGAAACTGTTTTCTGATGTTATGAATCAACGAAGAAGTATATTTCTATTAAACTTATATGTAATATCAGTTATTTTTGTAACCACTGCAGTTGCAGCCTGCTGGGTAACAGAAAGCATAAAAGTTAAAGGACTTTTAGGCTGCGTTCACGTCATAAATCTCATTGTTCAGTTCGGGACTTCTGCTTATGTCATGTTTGGTTTTCTTGACAGTTCAGATCAATGAATCGTATGAAGCTCTAAGAGGAACACATCTGTCCCTCAAAATGTGCATGCACATACGTTTTTGATTGGATCATCTGCATCACCAACAAAAAACAATATTCATATTTGATAATAACAATAACAATAATATAATAACATTAATAACATTTTTTCAAACTGAACTGGATCCAATTGCAGTGAATAGATTAAATAGATAGATGAATAGACTAGTTACCCATTATTATTACTACCAAAGCTTTGCTTGGTTTGTAGAAGTTTGCATGGGATCCAGTCAAGTCTTTAATGAACTAGTTTGAGATTCAACTTTGCAACTTTGCCGGTTGTGAAGTGCAACGTTTACTGCTATTTTAATCTATAAAATCTAAAATACCATCCCTCAATATTTCTATAATCTGAGGAATCACTAACAGCTTCTAGATGGTAGTTAAATAACAAACTAGCAAGAACGTCTAGGGAACAGTTCATCTTGCTAAGCTCCAAACCAACATAAACACGGCACATGTCATATGTTCCAAGGAAATACTCTTTTATCAGTAAAAATATGAAATCCCTCTTTTTTTTGTTCAGAAAAAAAAAAGGAAACCACGATGGACATGATGGATGCCACTCAGGGTTGTGTGCTGCAAACGAGCATGTGTGTAAATGCAGTCGGTGTAAGTGCTGTACAAGGGTAGCTGGAGCTTCCATTAACCCTGCTGAGGAAGGAGGATGGATGGGGAGGAGGAAGTGGAGGGCAGGTGTCAAAGAGGAGGAGGTGAGAGACAGCTGATGGACTCCTGCTGAGATCTTCAGTCACACCAAAACAGAAGACAGACAGCGTCTTCAGTGTACGTCAGGACAAACGTCTTTTTTTGTTTATTTAGACATTCTCGGTTTCATCTTAAGCAGAGACCATACAATTAAAAAAACACTTTTTTTTATAATGCCAAGTGAACTATCTCCTGATGTTATGGATTTATTATTAGTATTGATGCATTAACATATTGGCAGAAATGATTTAACAACTTATCACTCGCTTTTTTTTGCAGAACTCAGAGACTTGAGACCAAATCTACACAAATTTATTTTAATAAGCGAATCATAAAATATGTTACGTGAATTTCAACGTTTGTTGCTTTTTTGTCATAATTTAATTTAACGATTTGTTTCAAGAAGTGCATTAAAAACTATTTTAAGTCGTCCCTAATTCAAAAGGCTTTCGCGGACCCTGTGATTCGGCTAGGATTAGGTGGGTAAAAACAGTTTTATTATGCTCCAACATTTTTTTCAGGTTCTAGTGGACTTGTCCTTCAATCTGCACAAAAACTAGACGGATTTACAGCCAAGGTAAGATAATTACCAATAATAATATGATGCAGTTACAGATAAAGGAAAAGATCCAGGAAAATAAAAACTGTCGAACCAATTTCCATGAACCTTCATGGACGAGTGTGGCCTGACAGGCTCAACAGAATCTTTGTCTGTAGGATTTTTGGCCGGGCCCTAGGATTCTCTTTGCGGCCTTTCTGTATGATTCTTTTATTGAAAAAATACTGTGCTTTCTGAAGTTTCATCTGAATGATGCCTTGTTAGTTTTCTTTTCTCAAACGGGGTTTCTGCAGGTTCAAGAGAGAAAGCAAACGTTTTTGCAGCCTGATTTATATTCCATTTAATTATCTCCTTGAATTTCATCATATCTATTCATCTCTTCAGCTTCAAATTTAAGATGTTAATATGTAGTTGGAAATATCTTTAAAAAAATGCACCCTGAAAGAATTTATAGAAAGCACAGATTGAAAATACCAATTTGAATTTTGGTAAAGTGTTTGTGGGGGACATATATACTTGTCATGCAGACATAAGAGCTAGAAGCTTATTATTATTTCATCAAAAATGTCATTAATATATTTTAGTAGTTTTGTTTTTAGGGCTGGAAACCATTTTTAAAAGGTCAGTGAAAGTAACTTTTTTTTCTCTTTTCCATATCTCTTTATTGCATGTTATTTTCTCATTTGTCGTTTATTTCTTTTGTTTTTTTATTCATCCAGCTGAATCGTCATTTAATGCTCAGAAACAGCAGAATGTGACTGTATGTGGTTCTTGTGAAATGTGGAGATGAGAAATGTTAACACAAAGACTGTATAGTTGTGGCAGAAATCAGCACACAAAGCACACACCCAAGAGATACATTGAGATATAATATGGCACAGAAGGCAGATCAAACGCAGTTGATGATTCTCAATGCTTTAAAATGGGCCATTTTTTCACAACCATCACTCATTTCATTGTCAGGTGGGAAGGAGACTGGTGGATTCATCAGTCGACGTCGTATGGAACGTTAGAAAAAGCCGAGCAGCAATAGACGTAAATACATTAAGAACCCTCAGTGAAAAATCCTCTGTCATCTATCAGATACATCGGTGTATAGCGAACTTGAGCTTTTAATAGGTTAAGAGGAATCCTTCATCACAAATAAATCCTACACAAATAAATCCTATATATGTTTCAAACAAAAAAAATCCCTTTTTTGTCTGAAACATATTTGACTAACAACATTCTTGCTTTAACGACCCTTAAGTGCCTGTATTCAACATGATACATAGTTATACAATTCTAAATTATTATTTTTATATATTATTTTTGTTTTGCTTTTTACCTAATGGAAATGATTTGAAGAGGACTCTGAGGGCGGGTCAGGGGAGGGGCCAGATGGAAACTAGTGCCACAGTCTCTCCAACTGAATTTTTCTTTTGTGGCACGTCAAACATGTCATGTGGAAGGAGAGGTTATAATGGGACAGATATGCATGTTTATGACTTATGATGCAGCTTGAATGTTCATGAGATTAGTCTTTATATGAGTAAAACAGTCATTCTGAAGTGAAACGAACACGGCACCAAACTTCACCAGCACAAAGCCAACAGAAGATCGTGGTGTTTCCAGGCTCCGCAGAAGCTCCGAAGGCTAAGACACTTTTGCCTACATTAGTTCCTGTTGTGAAAGAGCGTTTACTCATTGCTGCCAGGCATCTGGCTCGGCATGCTGCTATTGGACGGGCGCCAAAGTTTGCTCTGTAAATATTTTCAGTCAACAACATCATATGTGTAGGTTTAATTTCAATTAATATAAAAGTAAACATTATTTCACAAGCTTTTCTGATTTACACAATGTGTTTGAACAATTTGAAAAATTAGATTCAGGTGTTTGTGTTTTTTTCTAAAAGCAATGGAGTCAACAGAAAACATGGAATGACATTTGAGATAATGAGGGAATTTGTATGGAAGTTGGACATATTATTTGATGAATCCACACAGAAAGATTCACGGTTCGCAGGAGGATTTGAACCCAGAACCTTCTTGCTGTGAAGCAGCAGTTCTACCCACTGCTAGATCTGCCACTTTCTCCATACTAGATATAAATATAGTATGGAAAAAAGTGAGAAAGATAATATATATATTCAAAACAACTGTACTCTAGCTTCACCAAATGAATGCAGGGTATCTCAGACACTGACATATTTGAATGGATTTGGGATATATCTCATATCCAGATATATTTGTTTTTATTTTAGAATTACTATGACATGTCAAATATATTCTGTTTTGTATTTGGCTGAACCGATCAATTTATTTACACTATTTTCTTAAAAACGTATTAGAATAGAATAATCAATGTTTAACTAAAAATGTGAGCTTTATAGCAGCCATTATATTTTATATCCCTTTATCTATGTGGTTTTTCTAGAATACATAGATTTTACCCAATTACTGCTTTGCCCCCTCTCCAAAATGATTTAAAATACATAAAGGAAAGGAAGGAATGTTAATGTAAATTTTCTCGAGTGAAACCTTGTAAAAGGAAGTAAATGGAGGGATACAAAAAAGAGATATGCACGTCAGAAACAAGGGAAGTAGGTGAAAAAGAAAGTGTTGTGAATGAGACGAATAGAAAAATGCATTGGGAGGGAGGGAGATGAGCTGAGGTGGAACCCCCAAGATATGTGGACTGGGAGAAGACAGGAGAGTCGGCTTCAGATCATACCTTCTGTCAGACCATCACTCTTGAGCTCATAAATTCTCTCACTCTCAAACACACACACACACACACACACACCCATATACACGTACGCAGGCTGCGGTTGAAAAAACAGAAACAGAAACTTTGTGCACAAAAACAATTCTTTGCTACTGTTCGATATAAAAGGAGGATGAATGAAATATTCCAGTTGAAAATCTTTTTTGATAACATAGTATTATTTGTTGAGAACAAAATAACCTAAAAACGAACAAAGGAAACCTAATCTTTAACCCAATGAGGACTGGATTCACAATCATACTCGAAATCAAAGTGGAAAAATGTGATCCTAGGCTTATCTCATTTTTGTCAATTCCTCAAGACATCTCATAATGTTGGTCAGTAGTGTGTATGGCCTCCACGTGCCTGTATGCACTCCCTACAACCTCTGGGCTACTCCTGATGAGACGACAGACGGTCTCCTGGGGGATCTTCTCCCAGACCTGGATCAGGGCATCAGTCAGCTCCCGGGCAGTCTGTGGTGCGATGTGGCGGCGGTGGATGCAACAATACATGATGTCCAAGAGGAGCTGGATTGGATGCAGGTCTGGGGAACCTGCAGTCAATAGCATCAATTCATTCGTCATCCAGGAAAGTATACAATACCAGAAATGTCCTAGTATTGTCCCGCTTACAAACACACAGAGACAAATAAAAACAAAAAAATCACATAAATGAAAAGTCTGAGTTATCATGTCTTACTCCTGAAATCAGGCTGTCTAGTGTGCAGAGAAATAATAACATTGACAAAAAAGGGGCGCACTCTGATTGCTTTGCAAAATAGGTAAGTGGTTTAAGAGCTAATCCACTATCCATTGGGAACGCTTCCATCGAGGATACATCTACTGTTGACACCAATCTAGTTTCTTCTAGCATGGAAACGAATCACAGGCGGCACACTAATCTCCTTAACCAGTGGTGAAAATCATCACATAGGTGAGCAGTATGTTGCTGATGCCTTGACCTCTTGAGGGCTATTTGGTAAATACTCCTGTACTCAGAGGTGACAGATGCCTTTGTCTGCAACCCACTTGGCTCTTTCACCGTGACGATACCACCCTACGTAAAGCCAGAAGCACGAAGATATTTACTCATTGAGAAAGAAAAAGAAGGTTCCCCAGGAGAAGCTGGAAAGTGTAATTGTGTAGGGGGATATCTAAAAATACCGTCTAAGTCTGAAGCCAATGCGACCCAAACCCAAATTCGATTAAGACAATAGGTGAACCGATAGATGGATGGATGGACGGACGGGCGCATGGATGGATGGATGGCATACTTCATACTTCCATGCCCTTTTTTAAATTACTTCAAATGTATTTGTTCTTATTAAATAAATAACTGCAGTACAAACCCGTACGTTGGTAGATACTGCATCAAGGTACAGTAACAGTTTCCCTCTGGACAAATAGTCTGTTGGGTGTAAAAATGATTACATGAACAAACTCATTTCTGAGATGTATCCCGGTGTTCGATATCACCGTTAGCACTCGTGTGTTCTGAATCATACTGCTCTGAGTACCAGAGAATCTACAACACACACAGAGCACTGTATTCATTATCTTCTTCTGTGGTGAACTTGTGTGCTCTTTCCTCCTCTCTGTTACGCTTCCTATCTCGAATGCAACAGACATTAGCATCGTGTTTGATGTTGAGTTAGGGGACATTTAGATGCTCCATGTTTAACAACTGTGTCAAGTGTTTGCCGTGTCTATTTACTTCTTAAACGGCATCAAACAATGCACACACAAGACCATGATGACACCCCATCTGTGGAAGATGGTGAGAGGAGAAAGGGGGGAGGGTGAAAGATAAAGAGTTATAGTAGGAGAGAGAGAAGTGAGAGAGGAACTCCTTATCCAGCGTTTCTCTCAGCACTGGATACAAAGTGAGGGCATTGAATCAGCAACATGTGATGAGAGTGCTGCCTTCATTAATATGCCGCCAAGACCCAGCTTGAGTGCAGAACCTCAATTAGAAGTTAAAACCTTTTTTTTTTTCATCTTCTATTTCTACTTCTGAACTGCATCATCAACCTGCACCAGGGACCAGAAACGAAGCTAGTACTCCTTAGCAGCTGCCTTAAGCAAGTGTTAATTTTGTTAACGAAAACTATGATGAAAAATGTTTGTTAACATCTTTTTTTCCTTTATCAAGACAAGACAATGACACGATGGTATCGACATCTTCTTCTTCTTTGTCTTTTGTCTTCTCCCTTTTGGTGTTGCCAAAGCGAATCACCTGCAGACCACTGGTCTGTACCCTACTGGCCAACTGTACCAGTGACTGTATTTCTTAACCCAGTTCTCAACCGATCTGGTTTGGATATCAGTTTGTGTTCCGCATATGGATTTGGCAAAGGTATTACACCGGATGTCCTTCCTAACGCAACCCTCCCAATTTATCCTTGGGTGCGGCACCAGAGGTACACTGGATGAACCCTTTTGTGCCTGGGTTAAGATGGTATCGACATCATTAAACATTAAATCAACAGCCATTGGGAGCAACAAGGGGTTCAGTATCTTGCTCAAGGACACTTCGACATGTGTACTGCAGGGGCTAGGGATCGAACCACCGACCTTCGGTTTGTGGACCGCTCTTCCGAATGAGCCACATTTGTTTGGGAACCACTGAACTGGAACATGTGATTGATTATACAAGAAATTTAATTATGCTTCTGTGTACCCCACTTTTAACATATACATACATTAGTCAAATTATAAATGACTGAATTAAACAAACAAAAGTATAGCCTATTGTAGTTTAGGAGGTAGAGCGGTTGTCCACTTATCTGAGGGTCAGTGGTTCAATGCCCGGCCCCTCCAGTTTACATATTGAAGTGTCCTTGAAAAAGACAATGAACCCGAAGTTGTTACCAATGTCTGTTCCATCGGTGGTGTCTTGCAAAGCAGGCTCTGTCATCACTGTTTCAATGTCTGTATGAATGGGTGAATGCTGCCTCATGTTTTAAAGACCTTCAAGTGGTCAAGCAGACTGGAAAAGCATTGCATTATTGCAGCCCATTTACCAATCCACAATTCTCTCTTATGTAAAACAGTGTATCATCAGCATGAAGGCAATCGTAAGCTTGTGGGAATATTTGTCTCTCCAAAATGCATGTGTCCACAAGTTAAAGAAGGTAGATAAGAAAACGCAGAGAGAAAAAAGAGTGAGAGGGGAAAAGGAGAGGGAAAAGTCTCTCTCTGGAAGGAGGAAGATAAGAAAGAAAAGGTGAACAGCAACACTCATAACTAACCCCAACCTTTCAGACTTAGATGGGTAAACTTTAATGGAATCAACACAGGAACAGATGGTGGGATCTTTATGGTGGGATGTAGTGTTATACTACACAGAAAATAGAATAGAATGTTTGCCATCGATGGCTATTTTCTTTTATGCTAGATATTAAATGAAGGTATAAGAGAATGATTTTCTGGATGATAAAAAGGAAAAAAATCAAATTTGCAGATGAAAAGATTTTTGTGTATCCCAAAAAGTGCCATTGTATTTGCAGTATCAAAACAGAGTAAAGCGTACATATCAGTTCTGGCTATAATGAAGTATATTCTTAGGCTTTCCATTATAATTCCATCTATCTATTGCGTCAGTATTATGTACGCCTGAATTTCATCCCCGCAATCAATACCTGTCCATCATCCTGAAGGAGTGTTTCAGATATGTGGCTGTGTCCAGTTAGAGCAGGTGTTTCTCTTTTCGGGCTGTCAAGGACAAATAGTGGGGAAATTGGAGGGTCAGTGGTGAGTAACAAAGAGCAACCTGTAAGGCATCTCTGCCCTATTAAGCTCCATCAGCTGCAGGCTAAATGAAAGCTGCAGTAACTCTGGCAACCAGCGCTGACATGGTGCGTCAGACGACGGCTGTTGGTGTTTCTCTTGCATTTGTGCGTCGTGTGCAAAGCTTTCTGTTTTCATATATATATATATATATATATATATATATACAGACAATTATAACTTGCATGTGTGTATGTTTAAGGTGCTCTGTAGCATTGACCTGTGAATCTCTACTTCCTGTTTAACAACCTGGCAGAGGTGTGCAACAGCCAGAGGCCTCTTTTCTTTGATATGAAGAGCAACCGAAAGGTCTTTGGCTGGAGGCTGATATATGTCAATCAGCCTCTTTTTTCAGCCCTCACACAGCGGCAGTAGCAGCGGCCGACATCCTGTCCGTCTCTCTCTCTCACCTACAGAGAATCCCTCCCCAGCACTGATAACACTCCAAATAACAGGTGAGCGACTGCTGGTAGAAAGGAGATTGCCTGACCTTATTGTTTGCCTTTGCCTCCTCTTTGTTCTTCACAAATAAAGGGTTTTTTAATAAACTGAAAGGTCCTCTGCCGTGGCCCATAGAGAAAATGAAAGGGGGCAGTGAGGTATGGTACAATGTGGCGGGAAAAAAAGAGCAGCTCATCAGAAAATAACAAAGGTGCAAGTTAAAGATAAGGCGCCTGTCAGAGATTAATCCAGGCCTGCTTGATTGTTTTCTTTAATACCAGACCTGCTACAGCAAGCGATAAGTTTGCTGAGTAATTTGGTTTTCTAGGGGACGGACAGCGAGTGGGTGGCTGGGTGCTTGAAATAATATTCAGGTGTGCTCCATAATTGATTTTTTTTTTCCCACCCCTCACTACTCAAAGAAAAATGAGATGAAACTCAAAACTGCTTTGACTTGCCTTTCTGTTCAGTGAACTCCCTTATTCCCTTTTTTCTACCCCTCCCCAGCCCCCAGCCCCCAGCCCCCCACCTTTTTTTTTTCTTTTTTACTTTTGTCAGTTCTCTATCCTATTCTCTTTTCCCTTTGGATTAATAAACTGGCTTTGTTGAAGACAATAAAGGAAAGGAGAGAGCGTGCTTGAGGAAGCATCTTTCTCCTCTTCCTAGTGGCTCCGTTATGATGGTTTCTCAAACAGGCAGAATAGAGAGGATGGGAAGCTGCAGCCAGACACAGTGCACTGTGTATGTTTGTGTGTATGTGTCTGAGGAAATGAATGCAAGAACAATAGATTCAATTCTATCAGTTTTCTAGTTAAATGTGCAAATGTCTCAATTTCTATTCTTTCTCTAAAAAAATGTTTCTCTTTCTCTAAAAATTACTTTTGGATTTCTGCAGAATGTTCACGCTATTTCTCCTTTTATCTTCTAAAGCTGCTCATTCTAGAAACTTTAACCTTACTTGCTGTACATGAATTATTTTGGGATACATAGTTCAAATTAAATTCAAAATTCATCAGCTGTTCCCCTAAAGTATTTTAACATACACTGTAAACCATTGCTGTAAATTTGCAGTGAAATCTTCGCATTCTACTGTATCAAAGACAGAGACTGACATGGTTTAGGCTGCAATGCAAGAAATAATATGTGATTACAAGAGAACAATATTAATGATGCACAACAATCTGCTCAGCCAGATTTATCCAGATCTGCAGTAATAACGAAACCTCCATTATGCATCAAGGGGCGCAATGGGTAACCCCCATCTGTCTGTAACAGGCATGACAGGGATCATCTCAGGAGGTGTTTATTATCACCTCCTCAAAAGCCAATGGGTAGAATTCAAGTAAATTTCAAACATAATTTATAGGGATTCTTAAGTTGTACATGTCTTTGAACTGTTAGTTTATATATATATATATATATAAACTTTTATATAAATGTTTTTATGTCAACATTTTTCGTCATCATTTCCCTGTCTTGCCTTTAATTCAGCACTTTGCCCATTTACTGTCATTTTAATAAAACCTGCAAAGAATAAGGATTTACAGAAAAAGGTGTGAATGGATAAATAAGCAGTTTGTTTTTTTTCCATGAAACTTGAAGTGGACAAACAGATGAAAAAGGAGAATAGGTTCTTGCATTTTCTTCTTCTTGCTATTCTAATGCCACCTTGGTGGTCCCTCCCCCTCTTCTCTCTGGTTCTCCTCCATCCCTGCCACTTCTGCACAAGATGGCCTTTACTCTAGGGCTGTTTTCCAATTATGGTCCAACCTTTCCAGAGAAGGTCATTATAATTAGAGATCCATTTAACTTCTCTCTGAAAAGCACAAAATAATTTTTTGTGATTGTAGTCCCTAGAAGAAGAGGAAGGGGGAGAAAATGCTTATAGCTGATGTCAAGAGGCTCTATCATTATGGTTGGGTGGACAGGTTGCATGCATTAATGGCTTCACTTGGGGGTGGGACTGGCCTTTTGTACATTACTAATGCATAAATGGAAAAAGAGATCTTGGATATAACACTCCCAATCATCACGAGGTCTGAGTGTGTCTGTGTGTTCACTTTAGGAAGAGAGGATGATAAGCTGAGAAGGACTTCATCAGGAGTGGAAGTTGCTGTACAGTATAATCTATCTGGAAAAAATTACTTTTTCAGATGTTATCTTAGGGGAAATTGATTAAAGTTACTATTAAGTTTACTAAAAATTTAACATTTGTAGCTTTTAGTTTGTCTTGCTAGACGAAAAGCTGTTTATAAATATTTTTGACTGAGGGGGCTAGAATCTTAACGTAGAAACTACGAGTGGCTCTTTTCCGTAAGTGAAGTTAATTTAACCTTTCATCATTTACTCTCTCCCAAAGCTGAATTTGTCAAGACATATCTCTTTGTAAGTGTAATAAAGCACAACAGGTCAAGCTAAGCATTTGACCTATGTCTGTCTGCATCAGCAAAAGATGAAAGTTATGATTACTTAAATGTCCAGAAGGGAGTCATAGATTACTTATCACAGCACACAGGGGACAAAGTCGATTATTAAAGCCGATGATATGCAATCATTTGAAAAGGTGTCAGAAAATCTTTGTTGCTTTAAGTGTTCAGAACATTTTAAACAAGAGGCATCCATGGTTGCCGACAGGGGCAAACGCGCCCCAACTTAAGGAAACGTATGCTACAAAATACAAGATTACACATACGCAGTATTTGGAGATACCACAACACGTTAGGAACAAATGCTGCAGATACCACATCACAGCACGTTCAGAGAACATGCTGCAAGAACCACGGTCGGAATGTCAGTGGTGGCTGAAGCCAATCGCGATGGACATTGAGCGAATAGCAGGATAGACACTGGACAAGCTGCCAGATCATCACAGCACTATGGCAACAAACAATCATAGATGTTCAGATTCACAGCTACAGGCAATTTAGAGTCACCATTTCACCTATCACGTTGTTGGACTTTAGGTACCTGGATGGAACGTAGAACATGCAAACTGCATACATAAATGCTGTAGATTCCTCCTGTGACTTTGAAACCAGAACCGCCTTGCTGTGAAGGTTCTGGTGCTATCCACTATGGCGTCTGTCCAAAAGTGATGTAACATTTGAAAATACAAAAATAAATTAATAATTGATTAAAAATTATTATTTTAGGCAATCAGTTCTGAAAACTGATGGAATCAGTTCGTGCCTCCTGATGGAATCTTGAATTGATGATTCCATTTTTTGTCTCAGTCTTACTGTTTTAGCCTAAGTCTCTATGTTTGTAGTCAAAGATGATATATCTATAAACATTTTAGTAAATTCTCATTTTTGAAAAGAACAAGCGTGAAATATTGAAAACCTCTCATAAACAGACCATTTAAGGCTCGACTACTCTCCTCTCGTTTCTTCAAACGTGTGTAGATACCTTACTTTGCCTCCGTCATATACGTTAGTTTACGGTTGCATTGTAACAAAAACAAGAAACATTGAGGATTTAAAGGAGGATGTTATGGTTTACCCAGTAGACAAAAAGTGTCAAAAACAGATGTAAGGTTGTATATGGTGGTCTGTAGAGACATTAAATATGTCGTGACATGTTGATAGACGTTTTTGTACTTTTTCACTCTGCTTTTTTTCCAGGACATTTTGTAAATTTGACAATGCACAAAATTAATGTTTCGTATCAATTCCTATTCATAAGCATAAATTAGCATTTAGCCTGGGAAGACTTTCATTTCAATTTCAGAGGAGACTTTCATTTCATTTCAAAAGGTAAATCTGACTTATCGTTGTAAAATACACATTTACGAGATTGAAGAGCTACAGTAACAGCTCTTCAGTAACTTAGCAAAGGGTTAGTTCTGACTTCAAACATTTAGCCCACATCTGTTATTTTTGCTTTTTCCAATACAAAACAGGCGCATAAAGCATTCCCAAACTGTTCTTGCTTCATTATCCATGCAACGTTGTAGGAATGTTGAATTAAGTCATCCACCACACTGTGTGTGTGGTTCAATATATGTGCTTCACACAAACTATATGAGATTGCATTCAGGGACAAATTTCCTGATTTCGATTCCCTCATCACCCACACAGAGATACGAAGTGGATCTGTGCAGAATAAAATCTATACAGCAGTATGTTTTCTCCTCTGCTTTACAGAAGCAGATGGCGGGGGACCTACACTCCAAAGTAGAAGAAACCTCCAACACGTTCACGTTTGATGTTCTGGGAATGAGAACGGGCTCAACCAACTAATTGGTTTGATATCGATATAGTGCCGGCAGCAAACCCCTCCTTGCCCCTCACAGTCCATCAGTCCCGCTCTGCAATTACCTCATTGATTGGCCAGCCCTAATTGCAGGTCTCGTTATTACCGGTTTCAGCCAGTCGTTGTAACAGCAGCTGAGTTCAGGGTTGATCAGTAAGGAGTAACAGCATTATATATATAGCATGAGAGACAACGCACACACTTGATCCACTATTGAGTTACTAGTCTCTAACTCCGTACATATAGTATCTCAGCTTTATCATGATGATTACATTTTTCATTGAACTATAATAATGGTCCCTACTACAGCAGGAGAAGGTCGAAGGTCAGGTAAGCTGCACCATTTCAGCTGCCGTCATGTCGGTGTATTCTTTTATACCCTCGAATGAATATATCGTCTTTCACTACTCAAATTCATATGTAATGGATAAAAGCATGTACTTTTATTATATCTCTGATCAATCATTGTATCATCTTTATTTTGACCAGAGGATTAATTCAAACAGTATGAAGAGCCAGCATCTCAAAATAATGACATGATCCCTATATGTATTAATCATATACTGAATAATCTCTCAGCTGATGTTGTTGTTCATGGCAGGATGACTCAGCACTGCAGACGGCAACCTCATTTAACCGGCTGATGCCTTGTCCGCACCGGATGATGTCATTGTTTCCTACTGGAGTGTCTTGAGGCCCTAATCACATTCATGTCTGCACAACTCGACCGTTTCCAAAACACCCTGGAAAAGCAGGCTGGATGAAATTGAGTTGTGCGTTGTACTAGTTGAGGAGGGTTTCAACCGCGGGATTAAATTACAGATAATGACCACTGTGGTATAAATATGTAGATCAAATATTACCTCATACAGTACCACCTTTTGTGATCAATTCATGGGTAATTTGAACTTCTACACAAGTTACTGGTTTTATTGTTAAACAAGTCTTTTGGAAAAAACTTGTTTAACCTCTATATCTCTTTATATGTTTCTCTTTATCTATATCTCTTTATACGTTTCCCTTGGAAGTTCAAAGTCCCGGACAAACACCGTCACCTGTGGGGTCCCCCAGGGATCAGTCCTTGGCCCCATTCTCTTCATACTATACATGCTCCCCCTTGGTCGTGTCATCAGTCGATATGGACTCTCATTCCATTGTTACGCTGATGACACGCAAATCTACATAAAAACTGACACATGTTCCTCCGCAGCCTCTCCATCCTCATC
>VRLP01005269.1:0-38726 GCA_009660295.1 Lophius piscatorius | reverse complement strand
CGTGTCATCAGCGTAACAATGGAATGAGAGTCCATATCGACTGATGACACGGCCAAGGGGGAGCATGTATAGTATGAAGAGAATGGGGCCAAGGACTGATCCCCCAGGGATCAGCCAAGGGATCAGCCATGGGGCATGGTTTGTCCATTCCATGCCCCATGGAATGGACAAAGTGGTGTTTGGATCCTGGTACGACCACGGGAACGGCTGGTGGAAGAAGAAACAGACTCACTCAAACCTCCACTACATGTTCTATGAAGACGTGAATGAGGTACGGCTCCATGGCTTATTTTGTATGATATATTGTTATTTTCTACAGATTTCTAAAGCTCTCCTCTGGTTGGTAATAATAATTATAATAAAGGTATCTGCTTGTATTTTTGTTTTAGGACTGTGGACGAGAAATAGACCAACTCTGCTCCTTTCTAGGTTTGTCTCCTTCAGCTGAGGAGAAGAAACAAATTATGTCCGGAGTGCAGTTCGCTAAAATGAAGAATAACAAAATGGCCAACTATTCCACGAACCCAAACATGGATTTCAAAATATCTCCTTTCATGAGAAAAGTTATCTCCACAAATAAGTAACTGCATTCTGTTTTATATTAAACAAACCTAAAGAACCACCTCCAGGTTAAATGAGTCACTCATCTTTTGTGGTTCTGCAGGGAAGGTCGGCGACTGGAAGAACCATTTCACCGTGGCCCAGAATGAAGACTTTGAAGAAGACTACAAGAAAAAGATGAAGGATTGCATACTTCAATTCCGTACTGAGCTTTGAAAAAAGTGTGTGGAAAATGATCCATGACCAACAAGAAATGTGGAATATCGATGGTTAAAATCAATGATTGACTTAAATGTGATTGTGGGTTGTTGAGAGGAGCGAACAAACTCCACGTTCTGCATCACAGTGTAAATCAAATAACTAATCATTTGTCTTTGCGGCTGAAAAGCTACGTCTTTACAGACTTAGGGTATTTAAATGAAACAATTATGACCCTTAAATCAGGAAAACAGAAAGAAATGCAGCCTCATAACTATGTTTTTTATGCATTAAAGCATCTGAAAACTTAAAGACTAGAGTTCAAACATAAAACCTCTGCTCATGAACTCGCTGCACTTCCTGTCAGGGGTCCAGCCTTTATTTCCATTAAAAAACAACATGTCACTATGTAACACACACCAGGCCCAGCTAGGAAGAGTATTATCATCAAAAGAGTAGTTTAAGGATAATATCCCGGTACGCTTTCTATTATGGGATCATCTGAGTGCATGTCAGGCTAAGGGGGAGGGGCTTCACTAGTCGGAATCTGGATCAGGTTGTGGTGCTGTGCCAATAAAATAAAATGCAGGTTTGGTCTTTTTTGGTGTCAGTTGGATTTCCTGGTTTTCCTGTTTTTTTTAACATAAATGAGACAAAAGGCATAAAAACTTTCACTTTCTAAGTCGTTTATTTGCACAAAAATGTAACATTTGTTAATCAGAGTATTTTTTTTTGTGTTTATTAGTAGTTATTTTCAGAGTCACATATATATATAAAAGAAATATATATAAAAGAAATATATATAAAATACGTATATAAAGTGTGAGCTTTTTGTGGAAAATAAAGTTTCTCGTCATCACATCCCTCCCGTAAGTCAGATTCTTTACATTTTAGCTGATACGATTTGACACAAGGGAATCTGCCGTTTCCTTACTGAGCTCAGAAATAATAGTCAACTGCATTTATTTTCATAATCCAAATCCAAAATTCCACAATTCCAGATATTATGATGTGGCGAAGATAATTGGCGGGGGAAATTCCATTAAAAACATATTTTTTTACCGAGAACTCAATTAGGAACAACGTCAATTTAGAGGAATGACACTATTACAATTAATATATGAGCAAACGGTTTACAAGACGCTGAAGCTCCGTAGCTTCAGAACTCAGAATTCCTATTAATACAGTAAGAGTTTGATCATTATAATATGATTGACAGCCTTCAGGTTGTTCCATCATTTTTAAAATCGACTCAAATACTTTGTGACCGCTGTTCAGTAATCTCCGAAGACACCACTCATCAGATTGTGGTACGGAACTCCAGTGTGGGGTCCTTCATCTTTTCCTCGTAGTCTTCATCAAACTCCTCGTTCTGGGCCACGGTGAAATGATTCTTCCAGTCGCCGACCTTCCCTGCAGAACCGCAGACAACGAGTCAGTTATTGTGGTTTAAAACGCAGATGTCATTTTTACGTCAGGCCCATCAAGTTCTTTTTTTCATGATACCTTTTCTCATGAAAGGAGAAATCTTAAAATCCATAACCGGGGCGGTGCTGTGGTTGACCATGTCGTTGTTTTTCATAGAATCGAAGTGCGCTCCTTCGGTTATCCTTTTCTTCTCCTCTGCTGTGGGAGACAAACCGAGAAAGCAACAGAGTTTGTCAATTTCCCGTCCAGTATCCTAGAAAAGACAACAACCAGAAGACATCATTCCATTAGGACCAGCATCAAATGCGTTTTACAAACGTTTCCTGCTGTGAAGCCCACAAAGATGAACTTGAAGTACCTCAACCATGTCCTCGTAGAACATGTAGTGAATGTTTGAGTAAGTCTGTTTCTTCTTCCACCAGCCGTTCACGTGGTCGTACCAGGATCCATACACCACTATAACAACAGGAAAACAAAAACACACATGAAAATGCGTGAGTAATATTCATCGGAAATGTGTGCGTCTTTATTCCAAGGAGAACAACTCTCTTATTTTTGTTTTATGAGGAGCACCGATTTTTCTTCTTCAAGTTTTAAAACCACAATGAGTAGTGCATTTTAAGGATCGCGGTGGAAGCATTGTGTATGTATTCTCACCTGTTGAAATTTCTTAAACCTACTGTAGGACATTTCAAAGTGAAAATATAACTTGTAGGCCTCGTTCGGTTCATTATATGTTATATGTTGGCTTTGTTCATGGGCTTCAGGGCTCGTGGCTGGCTCTGTGCTGTCGCTAGCTTTAGCCGCTCTGCTAACATTAGCTTAATGGAAATTGCTATGTTCCTCGGGGTGATACGTTGATAAAATGTCTGATTAAGTTAAGTTGTTGTTTCGCCGCAGCTTCTTTTGTCCTTACGTTTCAAAACCATAATTAACACCATAAAAACATAAATACATCGGGTTCATTGTTGGCTCCGCACTACCGCTAGCTTTAGCCGTTCTGCTAACTTTAGCTTCTTGAAACTTGCTATGTTCCTCGGGGTGATTAGATTTAATGTGTCTGATTAAGTTTGTTCTGCCGAACTAGTCGGGGTTATTTTTTCCTAACAAATTACAAGTTTTCTCTTTTCTGGTTTACTTGCGAGATGTTTGGAGCATTGGTAGCTCATGCTAGGTGTGCGAGTTCCTTGCGTGCGTCTAACCGGCACGGTATCGGCTGATTGAGGCTGCTTTGTCGAATGCCGAAGACATCGATCTGGGCCTCCTGGCGCCGATGAGTCGGTGCACCTGTAACTGTAATCATAATTACTCTTTCCCTCCATGAATCTGCGGAGGTAGCTGCTCCAGTCTCCAGGCTCTGGCTCAACACTGTTCATGCGATCAAAGTGAAAAAAAGAGACCACGTTGTCTTTGGCATTGCGAGCAGTGTAGATTATCTGTAGGAGAAAAATAATAATAAATCATCACATGAGCCCAACTTGCACACCTTCTCTTCATTCAACACCTAGACGATGTCGCAGTCCTTCCTGCTGCTAAAGTTACTTTGTCCTCTGCTATAACATCTTATCGTTGGTTGATCTTATGCAAAAACACCCACAAACAAACGTCTGACCTTGCAATTCTTCTCCCAAAACTGCTTTGGCACAAACTGGACTGGAAAATGAGTTTTGATGATTCGCGGAGAGGTGGGGAGCTTCTCCATTTGGTTAATTCCTACACGAAGGAGTAAAGATGGATTAAGCATCACCCTGACCCTGTGAGGCGCCCCTCAGTAGTTTTTGGACTGCTACTGTCAAACACAGTGTCTTGTTAGGCACAAGATTCTAAATATGAACATTTCAGATTCAATCGGAGAGTTTACTGAACTTTAAGCAAAAGACAGAAAAAGATGATTATATTTGATTGTCTGTTCGACCTGTTAAGACTTCTGGGATGGTTATCTCCAGGAAAGGCACTCTGTTGTAGATTGTGATGGATGTCTGGCGCTCGGGGGACATTTGACCAAAATACAGCAGATCGAGGATGTAGGTGACCCACGTTGTTCCTAAAAGAAAGAGAGAGAAACCGCAGTCCCACGCTTCTTCTGTCAGCTATTAAACATCCTGAATCTTGACACCGACTGACCTGCTTTGGGATATGTTGCAACGAGAATATCATCAGGCCTGGTCTGAACGTTTTGAACCTTCTCCCAGCTCTCTGTGAAATAGTGCGTCATTGAGACGCCATGGAAGTCATATAGTTCTGGTCGAAGGGACGAGTCCATCTTGAAAGGCGGTTTAATCACATGAAATATAAACACAATCAATAAAAGAGTCTTTTTTTCTTCATCACAGTTTTCAATTTTCACAGACAATGAAGTTACACCGCTTGTTTTATCTCGCTACATAAACGTCATGATGTCAGCATGGGGTCAGAACAGTACGGAATGTTCTTCACAAACACCAGCCGGGTTCTTGCACTCGCCTGTGCTCCAATAATCAAAAGTACCACATATGGACGTATCATCACTGTAAGTACTAGAAAATACGGGCATGAATGCACCGGCTGGTACTTTTAATATCTGGATTTAACGGGATCCTTATGCTTCCAATTACGTTGGCATGCACTCCCTTTGAGTTGGTGTCCGTTCGGTTCCTCACAGATGGAATGTTACCGCAGAGGCATGGCTTAGAGGCAGAGGCATTACATAGGTAGGTGCATAAACCTTTGAGCAAATCAGTTAAAGTTTAAAAAAACAGAGAAAAAAAAGTATTAAAGTGAGGGGGGAAAAAAATGCATGTATTTAACTACATTTCAGTGCAATTCCCATGAGCTCAGTATTATAAGCTTTTAGAGTTCATTCCCTCAACGTGAAACAAACAGTAGCTTAGAAAAGAGACGTACCTGGTCCTGAGCGTCAGACATTTTCATCTGCTGGTTTCTCCGCTGCAACTATTTTACTCCAAACTTTTTTTCTGCCTCTCCTCTCTCGTTACATAATGCTTTCCTTCACTGACATGGGTTGAACCACTCTGAGGTTTTGTTTGCATGTATGCACTTGGGTTGAAAATAATGGAGGGTGAAAGGGTTGTTGAATGTAAATAGAGGCCGCTGTGTGATCATATCGGCTTTGCAAACAAGATTAGTGTCTGTATGTACTGAAAACCTTTGGTTGCAGTTTTGGCTGCTGCAGAAGTTCAGTGAATGCGTTTTGGGTATTTGATAATCTTTTTTGCCCTCATCAAAAAACATCATTTAAAACTTGCATTTTATTTTTAATCAAGATTGTCTTTGTTTATTTGTTATTTAAAAAAGTAAAAAGTTCTACTTCAATATACTTTTTAACAGTTCAGGGATTTTTTTTATTTTCTACCACATGTCCACTGTTTTCCCGAGATTTCCACTTTTTTCTACAACATTTCCACTTATTTCTAAGACATTTCCAATTTTTTCGACATTTCCACTATTTTCCTCGACATTTCCACTTATCTCTACGACATTTCCATAATTTTTTTCGACATTCCCACTATTTCCTACGACATTTCCATAATTTTTTTGACATTCCCACTATTTCCTACGACATGTCCACTTTTTTCTACGACATTTCCACTTTTTTCCACGACATTTCCACTTTTTTCTACGGAATGTCCACTTTTTTCTACGACATTTCCACTTTTTTCCACGACATTTCCACTTTTTTCTACGACATTTCCACTTTTTTCTACGACATTTCCACTTTTTTCCACGACATTTCCACTTTTTTCCACGACATTTCCACTTTTTTCTACGACATTTCCACAATTTTTCTCGACATTTCTACTTTTTCCTTCGACATTTCCACTTTTTTGGTTGTTCTTGCGGCTTGGAGGCGCAGGCTGGCCTATTTTTCCTCTATTGGACTCTGAAGGGGGGCCCTTTGCACTGGTGGTGGTCCTGCTGCATGATCCTTGCCCAACACATCAGCAACCACCAGGACCCAATCTTCAGCGTCGGTTGGGCCCACCAGTGGGCGCTGGGTTTTTTGTGTGTTTTGCAGGCTACATCACCGCTCTTTTTGGTTCTTTGGACCCTCTAGGTTCTGGACAGGGGTGCAAGGAGCAAAATCCACTACACTGATCATTAGTGTTTTATCGTTACTGCCTGTCTTCTCGCCTTTCTTATATTTGGGGTTTCATTTGCATTTTATCACTTCAGAAGTTAAATAAAGAATTGTCTCTTTCACAACTTTGTTGTTTTCTCCTCCTGCCTTGTTGTTTGCTTCCTGCCGAATATATTTCAAATGCATAACAAAATAATAACAATAATCAGCAATAAGGCGCCTCAAGATTTTACAATCTTTTATTTCAATCCAGACATGAAATGCAGCAAGAAATACAAAAAAAACCAAACAAACAAATGTTCAATTAGAAAACTAAATGAAATGATCTAACACTGTACGTCTGCACTGCGACCACAGACTGGAGGGAGCACACCGACTTTATTTTCTATGGCACAAGTTGTTTTTGCGGAGAGGACGACGCCGCGGGCGCTGGAGACGCCGCGGGCGCCGGAGGCGCCGCCCTTGTCATCAACTGGAGGGAGATAAAAGCGAGGACTGATACAGTGAAATCTGATTCATCGGTTGATTGGAATGTAGACAGCAAAACACCATTGCACTGTAAATACTAAACAAGTCAAATATCTCACATCACCGGGAGTTACAAGTCGCCTCTAGGTAACCGGAAAACCCGTCATGGACCGGCTCTCATCAGGAACAGAGACATGAATGTAAGGTTATTCCAAAACTGCGTTTACCCATTTAAAAAAAATAAAACATCTTAAAAAAATAAATGATGCTAAAGCCAGATCATACTCCCGCCACTAGGGGGCAGCTTTATCTCCAAAACAGTTTCAGGCCATAATTCCCCAACAGTTGGTTTGATCTTATTCAAATTTGGTGCATATGAATCAACTCAAGGGGATCTATATTTTAAATATTGTAATTTACTCTTATTGTTCATACTCTGCTCACTTGGGGAAGAGCTTTTTTAACAAAACAACTGTTTTTCAGACATAACTTCCTGACCGATGGTCCAATTTAGACCAGATTTGGTGCAGATGAATGGACTATATCCTATATATATATACCACATTGTACTCCAATACTTCATATTCTACTCACTAGAGGAAGGTTTTTTTTTCATGAAAAACACTGTTTTTGGACATAAATTCACATTTAATTAGAGGATTTCAATAAGGGGAATTGCTTGTACAACGCAGGGGATTGGGGGCTTTTGGGATACAAACACTTGCTGTTGGAGACGAAAGCTTAGGCCTACTTCTGTACATAAAAAAAACCAAACAACCCTGGCTGATTGGAAGCCTGAGCACAGCTCCTAACATCCTCTGTAGTCAAACATTAGCGTCGCGGCTCTGTCCCGCTCTAAACGTCCGTTTGAAGTTAAAGTAACAAATGTGTCTGCGAAGCTCACGCGCATAAGCAATACCACTTTAGATTGTCTTTCACAGTCAGAGCTACAACTTTGTTTCAAATACACCTTTTCATCATGGACATAAAAAATAATATTATTTACATTGTTGCTTATATATTTGAAATATATCTGTCCTCTAAAGTGGTAAACGTAACGTAGCGCTCAGGCTCACAGCTAAGTGCTTTGTTTTTGAGTTATTGATATGATATTGAACGTTACTCTCATTCTGCCTTTTTTTTAAGAGATCCGAGGTTCATGCCAAGCCGGTCCGGTGGAGTGCGGCGCCGCCCAACTGCAGCTTTTAGCTGTTTTTTTTTATTCTTTTATTTGCATATTAAAGAGTCTTAATTGATTGAAGCTGGCAAATGTTAGCTTTATGATTATGTTTTCATGATTTCAGTCAAAATCTGTAAAATGCCGTCAGAGGCTTTAATATAGTACATGAGCGTTCACTGCAGAAGCGTTGTCCCGTAGAAATATACTGAGGTGAGACGCGTTAACGTTGAATGCCATTTAAAGTCTGACAATTTCAGCTGCGGCTAAAAACAAAACCTCAGCGAAACGTGACATGTAAGAGCGTGCTTCTGTGGGGCGCCGTTTGCATTTTGGTTCTTCCGCTTAAGTCAGGTTGAATTAACCCTTTAGCTAAAAATTTCATTTCCATTCTAAATATTTAGGTCCAACGTTTACAATTATCTTTAACGTTAAGATATAACATTTACATTTACATGTCACTTTTAGATTTAATATCTACATTTATATTTATATTTATAATTTAGATGTGACATTTGTATTTAATTTTTTACATTTAGATTTAGATTTAGCATTTACCCGTGAAATTTATATTAATTGTTTACAATTAGATTTAGATTTAGCATTCAGACATGACATTTATATTTATTTTTTACATTTAGATTTAGCATATACAGGTGACATTTAGATTTAATTTTTACATTTAGATTTAGCATATAAAGGTGACATTTGTATTTAATATTTAACATTTATATGTTTTATTAATCACATAGTTCAGTTAACGTTCATTAATATTGCCGTGAATGTGATTTTAAAAGAAAAGTGAGTTTAAAAATTTGACACAGCTTTTAGAAACGTTGTTTGGATCTAAATGTTAAAATCAGCATGTGCCGCTTTACAAACGGCGCCCCATACTTCCGCATGCGTCCGGTTGTTGTCTGCTGCCCGTCTCCCTGGGTACCCGGCTTCACATTAACAACAAGGCGGGACTGGACCACAACAACAGCTGCAGCAGCAGCGGCATGTGAAGATCTGCAGATGAATTGACTTTACGGAACCATAAAAATAGAGCAGAGCCAACCAAGGTTACGTATGGCACGTGTTTACGTCGCAAAGCAAAGTCAAATAGGAAGACAGCATGTAAACTATGAAAGCAATGCAATCCACGATATTTGAAGTTTCACAGCAACGATAACAATGGGACGTTTTCCAGACACATTTGTCTTTTACCCATCAGACACATAACTGTAAGTCACGCAGTTCATAAACAGGGAATTTTTGAACTACGCCTCTATATACGGATTCCTAAAGTCGTGGGAACGTGAAACTCCTCCCCAACAAAAATGATTCACCAGACACTAGTAATAACTTGAAGAAGAGCCGTTTAGGACATGTCAAAGTGTGTATGTGGTCCCAGTGTGCTTGTCATACCAGTGTGCGATGGGAGATGAAGAGCGATGAGGGGGCCGTGTCGGTAATCTGTGCCAAATCTCTCAGTCTTACTCCCAGAGTAAAGAGGAACATCTTATCTGTCAACACCACTGCTGGAGAGGCAACTAGGTAAAATCCTTCCAATGTCATCACCCAGAAACGTTTTCATATTTTCCCTCTTCAAAAAAAAAGAATCATTATTCTGATGATTAAAATTTCCCCATATTCGTCGCCCCCTTGGTTTTGGGTCAGTTGATTAAACGGCGTGTTTGATGTGCAGTCATTGGTCTTCAGGTTCAAGGTCGGGATCATAGGTCGATTATCTCGCTGCTGACGCTGGCGGAATCGTCGTGTCTGCTGACCTCCAGGTAACTCCGTGAGCCCACCGGTCTCCCAGCCCTCCCTCGTACCCTCTCTGAGTCTGGGGTGATAAATGGTCTGGTGTCGTCCGTTCCGTCCTCCCCCAGTCTCCCTGTTGATGTTCTGGATGGATGGAGTGACACAGGGCAGGACACCGACGAGGGGACGCTTCCCGCCACGTTCCCAGCAAGCCTGTGTCCCTGATGGGAGGGAGTGGGGGGAGCGGTCACCTGCCTGCTGGGCACACTGCTGAGAATGCTGCCCCCCAGTGGCATGGATGACTCTGTGGGTGCGTCGCTGCTCTCAGACAGCAGCTGAGGGTCGCTGTTCCTGCGGAGCCACGGCCCCTGGCTCGCCCCTGAGCCCGGGGAGGGCGACTGCGAGGAAAGGTCCAGAGGATGAAACAAGCTCTCTCCTCCGAGCAGGTGCTCCCTGTTCAGAGCCTCGTCGATGCTGCGGGTCAGGTTGATGGGAGATGGGGGACGCAGATCGAACTCGTAAAACGATAGGCAAGTGTCCCCCTCCTGATCCAAGCTGCTGCTCACTGAGTGCGGTGCAGGCCGGCTCAGTGACTGCAGCCTCAGCAGGGAGCCTGTGGAGCCATCAGATACGCCTCGCTCTGCAGAGTGGCCCCTGTGGTTTCGTCCCCGGTTGTTCTCTTTGATGTAGCGGGGCTGGGCAGCGACCTGCTCGTGGTTCTCGTTCCTGATCAGATTCTTGCTGATATCGGCACAAGGACGTTCCTGGCCTGCCCAGTTGTTAGGTATCTCCCCCGGTCTTCCAACGACTCCACCTCCTCCTCCTCCTCCTCCTCCTACCCCATTACTGTCAGACTTTCTACAGGGCTTACCTCTGAGGCTCTGGACTATCTTGGACCAGCAGGTGTGTCTTTGGGTGGAGCTGACAGATTGGCCAGGCGATGGCAGCTCTCCTGCGGCTCTACCATCTGGTGCACTCTCATCCCTTCCCTTTCCACTTTCATGCCTCCAGAAAATCCAGGAAGCCATGAATAGGAGGGAGAACCCCCAGGCCAGCTCCAGGAGCCGGGCCCAAAAGTGCACCAGCCACCATCCCCAGTTGAAGCTCGTCCAGCTTCCCAGCAGTCCATAGAGCCATAAAGTGGGATGGACATGAAGTCCACAACAAAGTGCACCTAGAACCGCACACACTACCAAAACCCTCCCTAGGATCATCCCTATCCTCCGACTCCCTGTCCAAGACCTGCTCCTGGCCTCTTCTGGTGCGCCATTGTGAGGAACGGGAGGACAACGTATGCGTGGAAAGACATAGCAGATGAAGCCCAGACAGAGAACCAGACCCCAGCACAGTGACAGGACCTGTAGGGTGACGGGCACCACAGGAGACAGAGCCGGAGAGAACAGATCAGCCGCCAGCAGCAGGGTGCACTGCAACACGGCCGACACAGCCACCAGAGGAAGACACTCCAACGTCGAAGGCAGCACACTCACTCCTGCCACCTTTACCGCCAGCAGTGCCAGGGCAGCCTGTGTCCACACCAGCAGGTGTAGAGGCAAATTGTACAGGGCCGTGACCGCCGGGCGAGGGAGGAACTTCCGGGTGCCGTAGGGGTCCGTTAGAAAAAGAACAGCCCTGAGGCCTCCAGCCAGAAACAGGAGAACATTGGCGAACGCGAGAGCCCCCCGATGAGGACAGTTTGTGCTCGGGCACAGGGTGAGGCCGAGAGCAGCACCGGCAAACAGGAGCAGGAAGAGACTCGCGGAGCCGTAGACATGCAGCTCCCAGGCAAAAGCCAGAGTCCGGCTCAGGTCCCCCCAGTAAAGAATTGTGGCATTAGCAGAGGGGCTGGCGCCGGGCGCTGGGGCCGGGTTAGAGGTAGCTTGAGGAGCATGGCGAGGATGTCCTAGGAGGATGGAGTGGTTCCTCTGAGCAAAAGTCTGATGGGAAGTGGGGCTTGATCTTGTTCCAGTTACAGGTACAACACCTGGGACAAGGAAAGACGAGGTCCCTAAAAAAACACAAACAGAGTATTAATTTGATTTTATATGGATAAAACCAAAAATGTCAGAAAAGATCAAATCATTTTAAAGGTGATTTATCTGAAAAACACACCACTAGTATTTCATGACATACTATTTTACAGCCACTAGAGGGTGCTCTCAGTTCATGCTCTAATCAAATCATCCAATTTCTTCATTCTTTCTTTTTAAAATCATATTTTCAAGTTTTTATCAAGTTTAATTCCGATTGGTTATTTCTCAGAGACAGTGGCAAAATAAAACATCAATTGAAACCATAGTTCTTTTTTTCTCATCAAAGTCAGATTTCCTCCCATTCAAGGTGAATTTAATCTTTTTCTAGTTTTAAATGAAACACAACATCTTTCAAATCTTTCAAAATTCAAAAAGAACTATGGCATAGGTTCTACGCCGGCTGCCCCTCCTGAAGCAACACCTCCCCGTTCATCCGGGCTTGGGACCGCCACTAGAAGAACAACGGGATCTAACTTTTTTTGAGGCTGTGACATGAATATTCTAAAAGCTTAAGTATGCAAAAATATAAATATTTGCATATCGAATAAATCTTTTATGGGAGGCGGACTTTTAGGGGCTTTCCTAAAAACACATGATTTTTTTTTTGTGTTATTGTAATTCTCCACCGACCCCTAGAGGGTGTCCAATCATGGCAACGCTATTTAAGTTAATGACAATCAATCGACTGCAGGTGTCGTTGATCAGGGAAGCAAACAGGTTTTGACGTCACGTTGTGGCTTCGCCACTAATTTACAGCCACCGATGGATTGCATGAGAAGTGAAATTAATGTAAATGACTCGTGGAACCAAAACCAAACCAAAATCAAATCAGCTTTCTAAAAGTGTAAAAAAAATTATAATAAATTGAATTTAAACCAATGATGAAATCCACAACTTTAGGGCCCCTTTAATATAAAGCTTAAATTCCATTAACCCGCTATAGAGTCAGACATCGGGCTAGGTTTAGGCTTAAGGTTAATGCTAAGCTTTTATTAACCGCATTAAATAGTGTTTGGTCTCACTGTTTGCATCACCTCTGTGATCTGTCAGTTATTTCTTCGCCTAACTAAACCCATTTAATAAACTGAACCCCAAAACACGTGGGGCTGGGGATCACTCGGGTGTAATTTTTGGATCAAAGGGGTTCCTTTGGCGGTGGCCACCGCCAAAGGAACCCCTTTGATCCAAAAATCCAGCGTAGGGTGGATGTGTACGCACACGTCGAAGATATATGAGATAGTTTTAACCCTCTGGATCCTGCTGTCAGGATAAAATCACATGTCTGATCATGAATTTCTCACTTTAAACTCTCCGGGTTTTGGCTTGGATAAAATCGCAAACTGGGATGGTAATATATCGATTATTTTTCATCGTACAAAGTAAAAGAAAAAACAAACAAACTTTTGGGGTCAATTTAGTCAGTTCAGCAGATATTTGTTATATTTGCATTGTAAAGCGCTACGTTTCCAATTATATTCATAATAAAGTCCCTTCTTATGTTTTAACCATATCATGGATCATTTTTATATGTTGTACCCACATAGACCTTAGTGCGAGGAAGAACTGGGGTGATTTTGAGAAAGGCCGGTTGTATATTTTTGACACTAGGGGGAGTTTTACCTCCAAAATTTTGGTGCATATGAATTGAATTAAGGGGGTCTATTGTGTTTATATCATGCTTTACCCATATTTTAATCAAACAGTTCATTATTTACTCACATGTGGGAACTCTTTTTTCTTACTAAAGATACTGTGGATATAACTTCACATTTCATTTGAGGAGTTCAATCAGGGCGATTGACTGTGCAGCGAAGGACATTGGGGGGTTTGGGGGATTTTGCCCTCGGTGTCGGGGACGACAGCGTAGGTCCATGTTTAAAGGTTTAAAGCAAACACGTACGATATAATGAAACTGCCACTAAAGGACTGAGACAAGATCCAGTTGTTGGGAAAGTATCCTGAACTCTTGAACACGCCCACACATTCAAACTTGATGGATGGTGGAACAACATGATCGGTGGCCAAACACGCAAACCATCTGCCACTCAGGGACCTTTTAGTTCATCCTCCTCCTGCAGAAGTCATCCAGAAGCTGATGTCTTCTGATTAGTGACTCACTCCAACATGTGTCTTACTTCCTAGCCCCCCCAACACTCCCTCCCCTCCCTCCACACACACACACTGACTCACATGGCCCACCACTGCTCTCAGATCAGAGGCACACTTATTTATTTATATAAAGGTATGTTGTACTTCCTTCCTTCAAACTTTTTCCCCTATTTTTTTTTTTTTTTTGACTTATAGGAGCGGGATCCAGACACATTCCAGATGTGCTGATCACGTTTCACAGATGGATACACTTAAACCCACCCCTACACTTGAGTCTTCTCTTAAATACACACACACACACACACACACACACACACACACACATTGCCTGGACTGCTTTATATGTCGACAGGTTGCAGTGATCTAGAAACTGGAACATCCTGCTTCATCTCTCTGGTCACACAATCCAGATGCCTTCAACACAACCTGGTTCTGCCGCGGATGCAGGCGGCTGATACTTTCAGTGACCCGCCAGGGAACATAGTGGACCTTAAATGTGCTCACGGGGCAGGAGGGCGGCTGTTTAAAAGTCGTTAAGATGTTGTTCTAACGGTAACTAAGAGACTGGCTCATATACCCCATGTGTCATGCTTTTCCTTTTCCATTCACTTTCTTCCCACTGCCCTCCCTTTATCCCTCTCTTTGTGCATCTGGATTTCATTACCATCCCGCCCCTCTGCCTCTCTGCAGCCTCTACCTTTCCTCTGCTGCACACTCGCCCCCGACCCAATCTCTCATCTGTGGTCCCCAATATCTCCTTCAGACCCGTCTGTCCTCTCGTCTATCCTTTCGCCTGACTGCAATCTACCCACCCCCTCTTCAGCCCCCCGCTCCCTCGCCTCCCGCTCATGCTTTCTTCCCATGCAGGGTCGACCCCACACTACTACCACCCCACTTTCCATGGAAACATTTGTCTGTCTTTTCCCTCCTTTGAAGCCTTTTCCAGTTCCTTTCAGTGAAAAATGTCCCAGCTGTGCAAATAATTCCATTTTGAAATATCAAAGGATCAAGGACACTCAGAAACGATTCGAGTAAAGAGCACTGGGCTCTGATTTCTTACCTGTCCTTGACGGCTGTGCAGTTGTTCTTTCTTTATTCCCGCCTGGTTGTGCTGCTTCCATGGGTCGCTTTGTGGTTATGGAGGATATTCTCTCGTCCTCCTGTGTAGTCGGAGTGACCACGCCGCTCCTCGTCGTGATTGCTATTTTCTGTGTGGTTGTGTTCGAAATCGGCAAAATGTTTAATGCAGTAGCTGCTTGTCCCGAAGATTGGGTCGGCGGTCCATCGGCAGAGCCGGCGGCGCTGGGTGAATCAGCAGAATCCTGCTTTGGAGTAACTCTGGTGGTGATGGGGGCATTCTTTGTCAACACACCTTAAATGTTGGAAAATATATAATAGAAAACTTTGTTAATCCTCAGGTCGAAATTTATTATTTAACACAATCTATGTGACAAGACATGTTATAGATGTTATATCCATGTTGGTTTTTACATCGGATGCTCTTCCTGACAAAACCCTCCCATTTATCTGGGCTTGGGAGCGGCACTGGATTTATCCGGGTAGGCTGGTACCACGAAGGACCTTGCCAAAGGGTCCACACAGGATTCAAACCCCTGTCTCCAGCACCGAAGTCACTGGTGTAACCCACTGAGCTATCCAGCTGCTATATGTATAAACTTATGTTTAACTTCTGGGATAACAATCCTACCAGTAAGGAAGCACAAGTGACTGTGATCCGTTTCACCTGTTTTGGCACACAGGACTGTGGTGGCCACAGTCCATTTCTCTCTACTTATCTTTCCTGGCTGACTCTTCTGTAGTTTTGTGTTCTGCTGGTGTCTTTGTCACTACTTGTGGCATGAGGCGGTACCTGCAGCCCACCGACGCTCCTCCAGGATGGTTCATTCTACGTGAGGTTTCAAGACACTGTGCTGTGTGTCCTGGTACTGTCTCAAGAGCATGGAGGAGATGGTGACGCCGTTAGACGGGAAGAGGTTGACGGGTCCGTAGAAGGACAACAACCCGGCAGACTGACAGACTGGTATCTGCTCCTCAGTGTGAGGAGGAACAGGAGGTGCATTGCCAGATCCCTAAAAAATTACCTCCAGTGGGCTACTGGTGTGTAGGCAGTTCCTGGTGGATGGAGATATTGATGTCATTGTTTGGTCCTCATGTTCCCCGAACCTGAATCCACCTGAGAACCTCTGAGACTTGATGTATCGCTTCATCAGACGCCACCACCACCACTGACCACAGACTGTCCAGGAGCCCTGGTCCAGGTCTGGGAGGAGATCCCCCAGGACACCATTCTCCATCTCATCAGGGGCATATCCAGACGTTTTCAGGAGGTTCCTTTGGCATGTGGAACTCAAACACACTCCTGGGTCACATTATGAGTTGTTGTGATGAAATTGACTGGAGTTGGATCAGAACCTGCGATTACATTTTTTTTCCACTTTGATTTTTGGTGTAATTTAGAATCCAGCCCTTAATGGTTTAATGATTTTGATCTCCACTGATCGTTCTTGCATAATTGTGTTCGAAACAAATTACACAATGTATATCAATAAAGATTGTTCAACTTGAATTCTTGAATTCTTTCATCCAGATCCGAACTTTGATTTAAGTTAGCCCTAAATTTTTAGAGCAGTATATATATGTGTATCTGTTTCTATGTATGTATATATATATATATATATATATATATATATATATATATATATATATAAATGAATAGAACATTTTAAAATAGAAAATACACACGTACATTTAAAATATAGGGAATAAAGTCCATGCAAATACAAAGAAAAGGGAAAGAGTCCGATTTCAAAAGACGTATAAAAATAAGTATTAAAATAGACAAGGAAAGGGACATTTGTGACGTGGAGATTTTAACACCAGTGGTTCCTTATCATCATGTAATTTCTGATATATTGTATTTCTCACCCGTTGACACTGGAGGGCGAGGTGTTGCCTGAGTCACCAGCGGGGACTTTGTGGTCGTCACTGGGACCGTAGAGATTTCATTGGCTGCTGTGAGCGCAAACAGGTGAGGCTTTGGCGTCTGACTCACTGGCGTTGGTGTTCTTATATCAGAAACTTTAGAAGTCTCTGTTTGTGCCTGTGGCTGAAAATACGCCTTTACCTCGCCAACTGTTGGCAGCAGACCGGGAAATTCCTCCTCCTCAAGCATCACTGCTGGAATGCTACCTGATCCTAACTGTTCCAAATCATCACCCCCTGTCTTCTTGACAAACCTTCCCGGTGTCTCGGGCTCATCACTCGCTGATCCAACAAAAGCAATGGAGGGCAAAGTGGGCGGAGCTGAAGTTGAGCCTCCTGCAGGATCTTGGGCCTTTAAGAAAGCCGTGCTGAGCGCTAACCTGGCTGTATCAGTCCTGGGTCTGGAGGCAGTTGGTTTGGTAACAACCGGCCCTGCTGAGGTTCTGCTGAGGTTCTGCTTTGATATAAAAGAAGGCGTGGACTGTGAAGTAGTTTGGGGCGACCTTTGCCCCTGTTGCATGTGGTTTGTTGTGGTCGGCCTCCCCCGGGCTGTAACTCTGACGGGAACATCGCTGCGTCCTCTTGGAGGTGAAGAAGGCCAGAGTCCAGCAGTCGGCTTGGTCGGCTGAAGCCCAGGCTCTCTAGGCGGTTCTACATGGGAGGAGGTGGAAGAGCCAATGATGGTCTGAGCTTCTGAAGGGTGGAGGACGGCGAGGAGGAAGCCCATGAAAAGGAGAGACACGGGAGCCATGTTCTGACTGTAGCTGATGATCAGTGACGAGACCCTCTGGTTGTCTATGTGTCACACCATCCCTCCAACATGCTTCTGTCGACAGAAGAAAGGTTTATTGTTACAATTCATGACTGAAAACAAACAATACAAGTACAAACACTAATAACAAAGTTTAGATCCAGTGTCCCAGCCCCACTCACCGCGGGGATAGCTAGCAGCAAACCCCATTCACACTCGCTGCACACGGTAAAACGACACAGGAGAGAGAGAGGACGACTGTCGGCGTGCAACAACATTTGTTGTGAAAGGCCTGCACCTTTTCACCCCAGTTGAGGAACCGGCATTCCGGTAGGTTTAAGTTCGTTGTATTTGAAGGCAGGTGTCTAGGTTAAAAAATAGGAGATGATTTGAAATCATATCTAACTATTATCAAATGTCATCTGTACCAGAACTGCGGATCTCTGTGGCCTAAACTTATATTTTATAGGCAAAACAATGAGAATGTGATGAATATAGCCTATAGATGTTCTAAAAATGTTTAAGGTATGTGTGTATGTGTTGTGTGCAGAGACTCAATAAAATTTAAAGCCCCTACTTTTTTTTCCACACAAAAAAAAATCCCCAGGAATCGATAAAGAATCGGATTGGTAAGCAGAATCCAAAATGGCATTGGTATCAATAAAATCGTATCAATTCCCATCCCGAAATGAGTCACATTTCATTTGAGGTGTTGAGTCGGGGTGGGGGTTTCTTGTATAACGCAGGGGATTGGGGGCTTTTTAGCGGGGTGTCCCCCTCGCTGCTGCCAGGGTGGACAGCGTGGGCCGAGTTCAACAATTGACCTCACACTGTAAATCAGCAAGAATGTGTGATGATGAAACCCTTCCATGTTGAATCAGGGGGCAGGTCGTCGACACTCCCACAAGGTTTTATCGGAATAAGACAAGCAGACAAAGGAGGCGTGGCTTTCGGAATACATGACACACATGCTGAGCGAAGCACACACACATGCGGGAGATCAGTTTGTGAGACACGTAACTAATTGCACCAACAAAATAATTAGACCGGAAAACCAGAACGAGCTGCATATGGTTTCATTCAGTAGCAGATGGACCCCTTCACACACCCCCTCCCCCCACTATCGCTGCCATTAAATGTCTTTTGGATGACACAAGTTTCTTTTTTCCCTCTTGAGTCCGAGCAGCCGGACTCCCTTGTCTAGCTGTGCTTGAGTCATGGCTGCCAGGAGCTGACAGATGTAGCAGCGAGTGTGGTGAAGCTCAAAAACGCCCAACGACACAAAGAATCCCCCCGGCCCTGGAGGATTACGCAACTCCAGCCAGTCATCTCGCCAAACAGCTGCCAGTTGCAGCCCCTCAAGCCGCCCCCTCACACATCAACTCCTTATCGAAAAAACACCCCTCGCTTAAACGCCGCTTGTTCAAACCAGTTCCAGTCAGTGACTCAGAGTGGGAGATAACCTGAGGCCACTAGTCAGGATGATAGTGAAACTTCAGCTGAAACGTCCGGAGGAAACGCACAGAAAAATACAAACCAGGGCCGATGGGAGAATTCATTCTGCCACTCCAGTCTCATCAAGTTGGGGCACATTAGGGGCAGTGGCATCAGATCTTCACGAGATCTTCACGAGATCTTCCAGCTTATTTTTCTATTCCTCTGATCCAATGCTCTCTTAAGTCGTGTCGGTGTCACACCTGAAGAATACACTCTCCCAGGGTAGCAGCAGAGGTGATACCTCAGCTCCACCCACTCACAGCACCCTCCATGTTTGTCTTTCCTTCCCGTCTCAGCCAGCATCTCGATTAATCGCCTTTCTGTCTTATACTCACTGGAGCTAATTTAACGCGAGGTCATTTTAACCAGCGAGGTTTGATTCCTTCCATTTTTTTGGGTGTCATTTTACCGAGCACACCTAGTGTCAGATTGGGAAAATAAATAAACGCAGAGATTATGAACTACTAAACAAAACGTTTGAGTCATTTCTAAGGTGAAATCATGTTTTATGTGGTTGGTAGTTTATTGTACTTTCCAGCTTTGGAAATTCTTCAAATTGCTCTAAAAACGAAGTTCATCCCAACTTAAATATTTGACTCAACATTACTTAATTTAATTATGTGTTACTAGGGAACCATTTTCTTTTTCTTTTCTTTTTTTTACAGTGTGGGAAAAGAGATAAGAAGGAACATCCTTATAAATGATAGTATGCCAGCGGCAGACATGCAGCACACAGTGACGGGTAAGAGCTTTAAAACCATCGATACATGTCAGACCTCCTTGGACCAACCAGTGAGAAGATGCATGAACGTATAAGATATCTCCATGATCCAGCAGAAACATCAATACAGCGGGAAAAGTCGCGCCAAGGCCTGATTACTTCCAGCCTAGTTCAATCAAATCATCACTTAAATAAAGCACTTTCAGAAGCATGAAGATTACTCATAGCCCCATAACCAGAAATTCCAGAAGAGATGAAGAAGAAGGTGCTTGAAATACCGTCTGGAAATATTTACAAAGCTATTTATCTGGGCTTTCAGCCTCCACAGATCCGCGGTGAGACTTCTTATCTACAAATGGAGGAGACCCGGAACAATAGTGAACCAAAATTGGGCGACTAAACTCTAAAATTCCTCCAAGAGCGGAGAAAGGACTCGTTCGGAGGTCACAAAAGATCCAAAGAACCGCAGGCTTCTTTCCGTTCATTGTAGGTTCAAAGGGCACAAAAATGGTAAACGCCACTGAGAATCCAGGAGAACATTAATGCTCCTCTGAATTCTCCCAGGAAACACTTCAGAGCTTTTGAGTAAATATTCTATGATGAGTCAAAAGTTGGACTGTTGTGAGGACAGGGGTCCCATCAAATGTGGTGAAGCCAAACACAGCATTCCCCAAGAAGAAGAAAAAATGATCGAGCATGGAGGAGCTACTTTAGGGCCACAGCGACCCCCTACCCGAATGTTCCGATGGAGAATGTCACGCCATCAGTCTTGATTTGAAGCTCAAACACAAATGGGTCGTTTAAAAACAAAGAAAACGATGGCAGGTATGATTGAGTCCATCTCTGAATGGTTCCGGACGAACAAGGGATTCTGGATCGGATGTCCAGATCTGAACCCCACTGAGATCCATTTCATGCTCACAGAACCTCCATTGTGGCGGCACTTAAACAATGCAAATATCACAATAAACACAAAACAAAGAAAGGTGATGAGGCGCAATGTAGGAAAAAATAAAAGAAGAAGAGGGTAAAACTAAATTTTAAGTATCACAGGGTGATTCTGAGACACAAACATTCCTTAAATTAGTCAAATGTATTTAAAAATTGGATTTACCTGTTCATTTCCAGATGTCTTTCATCTAAATATCTCGTTTTATTTTAAGAAATCTTACAACCAAATTTGCACTTGTTCTAATGGCAGATTTAAAAAAAACGTATTCCAAGCTAAAAACACCTTGTATTCATTTTTATTAATTTTTTTTAACTTATTTTTGATGTGGCTTTTTTTTCCACTGCAAGTCCAGTACCTTTTCTCAGCACTGTGATCCAACAATCCGATCCAGCCGGTTTAAAGACGGCACCAAAGATAAGGAGATGAAGTGGGTCAACGAATTTGAGCATTCTCAAAAGAATAAAAATCAGGAGGAGAAAGACAGAGATGCAAGGGCGGAGGAGGCGGAGGAGTCACGGTGACGCTAATGAGGCTGACAGCATGAGGAAGAGGGGTGGGGGGGCGGAAAGTGTGACAAAATTGAACTAAGGGTCGAGGTGAGGGTTCTAAATTTATTGGGCTGTACAGATAACGAGTTTATCGAAAGTGACAGAAACCGAAGCAAACATATGAGAAAGGGAAGATTTTTCACGAGGAAGCTACGCCTGAACTCTCAAAGGTTTGTTTGATAGCCAAAAAAACATGGCGATCTGCCAAGGAGCACATTCAAGTAAATAACCGCTCCACTTTTCCTCCTGGGTTCACTGGCGAGTTTGCAGTCGCAGAGGCCGACGACCTGACTGCTGAGGAAGAGTTTTCAGTAGAAGCATCACTGTCATGATTTAAAGGAATCCCGTTTGTGTCCGCCTGTGTTTACGGAGGAGAGTAGGGGAGATTGAGGAGTCTCCGAGGTCGGCCCTCCGCTGCTGGATGTGCTGTAAATGTTGTCATCATTAATCTAATCTCCAGTCCACACGGGGACCCTGAGCTCCACAGCAGCCGCCCAGGCTTCTTGACGGGCCTGAGACCGTCTGACTGAAAATTTCCAATGAGGTAATACCAATGGAGCAGATTCAGGCTGATTGGCAGCTTCCTTAACCCGTTAATATCCTCGCCAAGAAAAAAGAAAAAAGAAGAAAGAGGAAATGTATTTCTTTGCATATTTTATTTATTTGGGGGTATTTATTTATTAAATGTCTTACATTTACCGTCAAACGACAAACTGTTTGATCAAGCATAACAGATCAGATTTATAAGATTATTTCATGGTGAAATGTTTCATTTCATGAAAAATAGTCCATTTCATTGAGATAAGCTCAAAGTTTTTGGAAAGCATATTTTCCAAAAAGGAATACATCCCTTTGTATGTATTCCTTATAGGGAAATAAGGAAAAGGAAAACATGCAAAGGGAAACTAAGGAAATGGAAAACATGCAAAGGGAAATAAGGAAATGGAAAACATGCATAGGGAAATAAGGAAATGGAAAACATGCAAAGGGAAATAAGGAAAAGGAAAACATGCAAAGGAAAACTAAGGAAATGGAAAACATGCAAAGGGAAATAAGGAAATGGAAAACATGCATAGGGAAATAAGGAAATGGAAAACATGCATAGGGAAATAAGGAAATGGAAAACATGCAAAGGGAAATAAGGAAAAGGAAAACATGCCAAGGGAAATAAGGAAATGGAAAACATCCAAAGGGAAACTAAGGAAATGGAAAACATGCAAAGGGAAATAAGGAAATGGAAAACATGCATAGGGAAATAAGGAAATGGAAAACATGCATAGGGAAATAAGGAAATGGAAAACATGCATAGGGAAATAAGGAAAATGAAAACATGCAAAGGGAAATAAGGAAAATGAAAACATGCAAAGGGAAATAAGGAAAATGAAAACATGCAAAGGGAAATAAGGAAAATGAAAACATGCAAAGGGAAATAAGGAAATGGAAACATTCAAAGGGAATTAAGGAAAAGGAAAACATGCTAAGGGAAATAAGAACCCGTATTAGACTTTCTGTATACGTATAATTTTTACATAATTCTGTTAAAGTAAGTCACCACATGCTTTAAAATGACAAAATAAAAATCTTACTTATCGACAATCCCTTTCTCAATAGCCACGATAAACGCCTCCTCATAGGTGGCCCCTTCAGCCTGTGGTGTCCCCCAGGGCTCCATCCTTGGCCCCTTACTCTTCAGCATATACGTTCTTCCACTGGGTCATGTTATAAACAGGTTCGGACACATTTTTCAATGAAAAATAGAGACTCAAAATGTGCTCAACCAAACAGTTGAGCGGGACATTAGAGGGTTTTAAATGTTCTGATATATGAGCACCCAGGAAGAGGCGACCATGTCCACTGCTAGATTTCGGTTCCAAGCAAACAATGCAAAAACTGGATCAGGTGTTTGGCTCAGAGACAAACGTCCTGCTCTCAGACAACCATTACAAAAACTGGACAAATTTAAAAGTGAGGGGGAAGTAGAGGCTTCGCACTCACAAATAAGACAGCACATCCTTCTGTGTCCACCCACGGGGAGAGGGCCGATGGGTGCACTGTCAATCGGAGTATTTTTAGCATGTTCAGCCCCTTGAGGCCAAAGGACACATCCCTCAGTATTTCAGTTGCAGCGGGGTGTGCATGTTGGAGTGATGCCGTCACTCTCTCACTCTCTCTCACACAATCCGTCCTTTATCCACAGCAGGAAATGCCCATGGATAATATCCACTAGTAGCTACGGCAGCAAGCGCCGATCTGAAGATTAATATCAACTCTGTGCATTATATTACACATTATAGGCCTCTTACAACAGCAGCTGTTACTGATCAGTTATTGTTTTCTGAATTCATGTTATTACTAACAAATATGTTAATATTATGGGCTAATATCTCTGCTTTATATAAATATATATCTATATGTATCTACATATAGATATATATCTATATAAAGTCTATATAAAGTCTCACCACTAACTCAAGCAAGAGAATTCAAAAAGAAATCACACTCGTAACATAAAACTATTATTTTTGTCTCAAACATTTGAGCCACAATTATTGGCACCCTGCAGTGAACATTGTGTGCAGCCTCCTTTCGCCACAGTATCAGTCCTGAATCTCTCTCTGATGAGGTTTGTGAACACATGGAGAAGATCTGAGAACGCTCCTCTTTAGAGGAACTCTCCAACTCCTTCAGATTCTGAGGTCCGCGCTTGTGGACTTTCAACTGCACCACATCCCACAGATGTTCTGTGGGGTTTGGGTCAGGTGACGGGGACGGCCATGGAAAAACTTTGATTTTGTGATCCCTGGACCATTTTTTGGGTTGATGTTGAGGTGAGCTTCAGATCATTGTCCTGCTGGGAGGTCCAACCACGGCCCACTTTAAGTTTCCTGATGGAATCAATGTAACCATATCTTTTCACAGGAATTCCACAGCCTTTAGAAGAAAAACAGCCCCATCAGAGAGTCACCACCAGACTTCACATTGGGTAAGAGGGGCTTCTCTTTATGGTTTTCTTTCTTACTACGACAAACCCATCTTAGATGTTTGTTGCCAAAAAGCTCTATTTATGGTCTCATCTGACCTCTGACCTTGTCCCATTGAAAGTCTCAGTGGTTTTGGCTAATTTTAGGCAAAGCTTTTGTGAGCTAACTACTGAAACTGGCATTTTTAACTGTTTGAATAGATTGTTAACGTACTTTTGCGAGATTTCTGCAGCCTTACGACTTTTTTTCACACATCAGTACTGTGTTCTCTGGTCTTTCCCATTGTGAAGAACATTAAAAAGGAATTAGTCCTGGTCACCTCATATTTATACCCCGAAGTCATTGCTCACCACTTCGGCGTTCTTACTCAAACAGTTGAACCTAAAAATATGTAACAGGACTGGAAATGTGTGTCTGTTAACTTTAAATCGCAGGATTTTCTCGGGGCCTTAATAATAATAATGGCACAATTTTAAAGAAAAATCTATATGTTATGTTTGGAATGCAATGTTTTTTTTTCATTTTCTTGCCTAATTACGTGGTTAGAGATAATGAATGAATAAAAGGTTAGATTTGTAAATAATTGAAGTAAAGATGATGGTTATATACATTTTTTGCATCTCATTTTAATCATTTTTTAAACGATGCCAATATTCTTGAGGGCACGATAAGTTTGTCGAGTGTTTGGAGGGGATTCTCCTTCTATCTTTTATCTCCTTTATGCCAAATTCCAGACATTCTGGCCTTGCAAAATTGCCATTAATTTGAGTGGATATCTCCAAGGGCAGACATAAGTCCGTTTGGAGACAGAGGGATCTCTGTCTTTTCAAAAACGTGTGGTCTAACGCACACTTGTCTCGATCAGGGCTGGGTATAAAACCTCAATTGTTGTAGATAAAGACCAAATTCTGTCCTAAGCACCAAGCAGAAAACTGTCATGTAAGTGAAAATCGCTCGGTGTGAAAGCCCATTTTATAAACCTGATTCTGACTGTGTGTCGCAACACAACATTGAATGTATGGTTAATTAAATAATAATAATAATACATTCAATAATTAATGTGATCAGACAGTTCCTGATGGAAATCATTCTTTGCACTGTGATTTTGTTAAGGTCCCGCACGAATGCTTCGGTTTCCCGGCAACATCTGAGAAGTTTGACCATCAAACATCAAAGTAATATACAGAAATAAATACCTAAACTCTGGTATTAATGTTGACTGTCTTGCTCTGGGAGGCTGTATCCATGTAACTGCCCTAACATTGACATGCTCACCACAACAATCCATAACATGAACTACATCTAAGGACGACTTGAATGGCATTCCTTTAAAGGGAATTGCATGGAGGGGGAAAAAAAAATTAAACTCAAACCTGACGATGGAGCAATATTAAAAGCCTTTGGGATCAGGAACGTTGTTACAGTACTTTATGCAGAGGCTGTGAATGTCTACACCAAACCACATCACAATCCATCTGCAAGCTGCTGAGACATTTCCAGCCTGAGGCTCTTCACTTCATGTCACCGCCTCTCTCTCAACCGGTTTTTCCTCTGCCGAGACACAACGTACCCGAGGTTTAGGACAAATTTATGCAGATTCCTCCATTAATGTGTGAGTTATTGCCAACCTCTAAATTGACTGACAACTCCAACAAACTCTCTGAGTACCTCTCAAATAATCGGTCGCTGGTGTTCTACTAAGCCTTCGACTTCAGTGTCTCTGTTCAGCCCACTAAGCGCCCAGCTCCGCCTCCAACTGAACATCAAAGGAATCAAAGGAACTGTTGAAACTGACCCTAATGGTCCCCCCCAAAGAAAGATCAAAGGAATCAAAGGGTCACAGCGAAACATGTCGGCTCTAGGATATTCCAAAATTCATGGGTGAAATTCATGCAAATCAGTCCTATAGTTTGTCCGTAATCCTGCTCACAAACAAACTAACGGACAAACAAACAGACAAATGCAGGAGTGTAAACATAACTTACTTGGAGGAGGTAAAATAAGCAAAGTTCATCAAGTATATCATGAAAAAAGTAATTATATATTTGTTTTAGAGAGATTTTAATGTATCCAGTCAAATAATGCTCCGATATTCCATGTTTACATGCAGGAATTTTCTGCACAGTAACTACGGACTGCTCAGCGTTCGGATTAATGAAAATGTCCATGAATGGTAAAGAAAATAGACGGAATTATTACGTCCTGGATTAACAGGAAGTAGATGAGTACCGTGATGATGTACCGTGAATATGAAGAAATATCTGATGTTGGACTGGTGGAATTGTCTTTAAATACAGAAGATGACCATCACCATGAATCTATGTAACTATCTGTGAATGATAGATAGAATGGTACAGGTTATTTAATGTGAATAAAGACAATTATCTGATTTTACCTCCAGTTATTGCCTGAATGTGTGAGGGCACATGTTGTGTTTCAGGGCATGAATGAATAAAAGACTTGGACTTGGACTGGAGTGCAATGACCTGAGTCGACGCGTACATCTGATGTTAAGGTGGCTCTCTAATGAGCAGGATTTACCGGCCAAAGCCACTCATGACCAGAGAGGCTCTCAGCTGAGACCAAGAGCTTGTTAATGGATGATGGGGAGAATAAAAAGCGGAAAGACACAAATAATTGTACAAAAAAAAAGAAAAATGATAAGAAATGATAAGAATTAGATTACAGGGCAAGAGAGGTAGGAGAATGGTCACAAGATGACGTAAAGAGTGAATAAGAGAGAGAGAGAGAGAGATTGTAATAAATCAACAGAAAGCTGTGTGTTACTGTGGAAATCTGCTCTGCAACGGTTCCTCTCGCCAACGGAGCAGTTAAGCATTACTGGCCAAACAGATGTATAACTTGTTTGTGCTGTACTATGTCAGGAGAGAGGTGAGACTTAAAGGCAGTGTAGGGAGGTGTGTGTGTGTGTGCGTGTGTGTGTGTGTGTTAGTGTGTGTGTGCGCGTGTGTGTGTGTGTGTGCGTGTGTGAGACAGCTATAGAAACAGAGAGAGGGGAAAGTGGGAGAGGGAGTATGTGTGGTTAACCTGGTATGTGTGTAGCGGGGGGGAGGTTGCCGGTTTGACCGTTAAAAATTCCACACCTTGAAATAATATATGGGTTGCACACAGCTCCAATATCTTTTTCTCAATTTTCAATGATAGCGACCGCACCTAAACTAGCCCAATGCTGTCGTCCCCAACAGCACGTGTATATCGCCGACAAGTCCCCAATCCCCTGCGTTGTACAAGCAATCCCCCTGATTTAACTCCTCAAATTAAATGTCAATTTGTCCGAAAAAACAGAGATTTTCATAGAAAAAGCTCACTCTAGTGAGTATAATATGAACTACTAGAGTATGATATATAAATATACGGAATAGAGTCCATTCATATGCACCACATTTGGACTAAATTGGACCAATGGTCAGGAAGTTATTCCTGTAAAACAATTGTTTTCATAAAAAAGTGAGAACAATATGACTAAGTTATCGCCACTGTATTTTTATTTTTTTTAAACCTCCCCCTAGTGAGTAAAATATGAACTATTAAAGTAAAGCGCAATGTATCCAGGAAAAGATCTTTTTGAGTTCATTCTTATCGACCAAGTTTGGACTAAATCAGATCCAACGGTTGAGAAATGATGACCTGACAATTTTGGAGATAAAGCTCCCCCTAGTGTCAGAAATATACAACGAAGTTTAAGCAAAAACACTCCAGTTCTTCCTCACACTAAATTCTATGTGGGTATAAAATTTGAAGATGATCCATGAAACAGTTTTTGAGTTATCGCGCCAACAGGAAGGATCTGCGGCGGACGCAGTTTGGGGGGCCCGACTTTTTCGTGGATATAATAAACGTGACTGTCCAGTTAAGATTAAGTTTTCATTACAAGTTTTTTCCAGAACCCACTCTTAGCTCTTTAGACGAACCAATGCCTAGTATAGATGAAGCACCGCTTCCTGGGAAGGTGACAGAACTCCACTGAAGCTCCTGACCACACAAAGGGTTCATGCTATGTGAAAGGAGGGGGCTCCAGAACCAATCCTGGGTTCTTCTGATCCCCAGTTGAAGAGGACGACTAACTTAAAAATCGCTGAGCCGTCATGCCAGCCACAGATCAAAGGCTGAAGGTCAGCCTTTAAGGGTCAGGCACACACACACACACACACACAGAACACACACACACAGAACACACACCTTGACAGACACGGCCCTCTGAACTCAGGGTGAAAACTTCCAGCCATATGACAGATATATGATAGACGTTGATGGACGTTCAAACCAGATCGCTCTACCCAGACTCACTTAATAATGATACGAGTGTTATGCGGGACTTTAAATGAACACTTGCACATTCCCACAAACACGCCCTCAGAGATGACTAGTGTGGTGAGTGACAGAGACAGCTGCAGAACCATTTCAAGCCACAACACACTTTCAGGAAAACCGATTACAGGCATCGCAAGTCGTAACAGTGTGCCTGCGAGGGGATGTGAACCACCGCCGTACGTCGGGCAGAGAGTCACATGGCTACAGCTGAACGTCATAAAACGACAGCACTAAAACCTGGTATGAGAGGTGTGATCAATATTTAATTAGTAAGCCTATATCATTTCTAATAAAAAGACATAAAAACACATTCCTCCTTGGACTGTAAAAGAAATGTAAGAGAAATCCATATAATTTACAGTAAATTACCTGCAGCTGTGGTCGGCAGACGTTTGCCTTGTAACATTTGACCGCCATGCGGGAGAAATTACAATAAATCACCTTAAAAACAGATGTAATGTCACCCTTTCTACAGTTGCATCGTTAATTACATTCAAAAAAATTTGAATCTAGAAATGAACAATATTTCGCAAATTAAACCGCGTAAGCAGAAACAGATAAATGGAACGTTTTTAGCATCATATTTCTGTCGAAATTATGGTATGCTCTCGCTAAATGGTCAAAGTCTTTGTTATTTAACCGGTAAAATCTGTATTTTAGACTAGAATAATACTTTTACAGTAATGACTGGCTTGTAACATGAGGGAATATTTCCATCAATTGTACCAAAAGTTTGTATTTTCCCAGTAAAATTCCATGATTTCCACGTATTCTGTTAGTTATTTATTGTCTCTTTAAAATAATCCTATACAGTATATGCACAGTGATATACTATTTTGAATTTTACAGTCTCTTAATGTTGACAGTTTCTTCTGCAGCTAAACTTTCACGGCGTGGCACAACTCAATCACACTACCTCAGCCACAAAGATCCGGCGCCATAACAGAATCCTACCTACAGGGATATGGGCTTAATTTATATACTGATATCTTGATTTATGCTTGATCTTTTCCACTTTTCTGCCAGTTCTGGCAGGTGTCTGCTCTTAAAAGGAAGGCATTATTTAACATTCCTGCACGTTTCAAATGCTCCTGGCTCAGACTCTGAGTGAATGATAACTTCTTTTGTACAAGCTAAGCCATTAAGTAAGCCCTTTATAGGCAACTCAATACTGAGGAGTGTGGTGGGTGGATCATCTTCTGTCCTGCTGCACCCTTTTACTCCACCAAAGGCCCGTTTCTCCGTCAAGACAATGTCTAAGTAACCAGTAAATCTCATTTGAGCTGCTCGACAAATGATAGGGCCATATTTCCTTCCCCTGGATCAGAGTGTGCTGTTTTTTTCTTTGGAATCCTAGTCGGTCTAGCAGATCTCTGGATTGCATCCAGACGCACTCTGCAGAAGCTCGCTCGGTGCGCTCTCCGCGCGCTCAGTGCGCAGACGCACGACTCCACACATTTATTGTGTTATGTTTTTGTTTTTTTCACCCTGGCATTCCTATGCGTTCAAATCCTAATGAGAAACAGGTGAACTCAGAAGTGTCACGTGTGTACATGTTGAGAGACAAGCCTCGTAATTGGGCCGTAAACCTGCGCACCCGCAGGTGAAGAAGCAGCACCCCACTTGTTGCTCTTTTTTTTCTTCCTTTTTTTTCTTACCATTTGCACTTTCTCAGCCGTTAAGAACGTGCATGTTACGTTTGCTGTGTAAATAAATGGAACACTATAAGTGGGATTAACATATAGGCTACCTGTCAGGTGGTTATTTTAAGTCGGGTTCATTGGATTCATGAATCAAAGCTCAATTTTACGTCCAGTATAATTCTCCCCATACGAACCCACTCATATTTCCAATATCTCTGGAAAATGTATGAGGGCTATTAAAAAAACCAAATCAACCACATGCCGCACTTCTTTTTTTTATTATTATTTTTGAAATCCTGCCCCATATCAGAGATCTTTAATATTGAATGTGACATATCTGCTTACTGTTATTTCCCCCCCTCATTTGGAACTTAATCAACTTGGCAGATTTATTGCCTGGATTCTGCGTCTGTTTGTTTTTTTTATTTCTAACAGATTTCAAAAGTACAATTTTGCAGAATAAGTTATGTAATACGAAAATACAACATTTTCCTATGACTCACTCTACTTGCTTCACTTAACATTTGACACTTGTGTCACCATGGTTTCTTAAGGGTTGAATAAATAAACAATAGAGCACTGTTTCTTTTACAGAAGCAACATTTTATGTAATACATTTCACCTTCAGAATTGTCGGTTCTTAAGTGTCACCATGTGGCCAACTTTCGGATTACTGAACTAGCTGATAGTCTCTAAATCATGTCAAACGTTAGAAGGCGTTGATTCGGCAAAGTTCTATTCTGAATTTTAATTTCATTTAATTGATCTTGATGAAAATAAAAACATCTTCAATTCGATCCGTAGTTTTGAATAGTTGCCTGATGACGTCATACACTGTAGTCACGACCAGTAGTGGAGGCGTTGACGTTAGGAGAGCCGTGATAACGAGCTCTGATCTCCAACAACAACACAATACAAGGACCCCGGAGTTATACTGATACAAGTACTACATTTTAGAATATAATAAACCCCTGGGTGTGTAAAATCATGAACCGCAATGCTGAGAGGAGCCGCAGCACCGTGGCTCAGGTAGAGGCGACGTCACGCGCAGATCGTTGCGCATAACCGCCGCAGAGCATCCATCACTGTTATCGTCCTTCAATCATACCTGGAGGTCTGTGCGGATCCTCTTCGATGGCGTCCTCTGCGGCAGGATGAAGAAGATCACATCACCGGCTTAGGAGCGTTAGTCCAAAAGTCACTGCCCGCTGCGGAGGTGAAAACGCTCCTCCACCGACATCCAGTCCAGCAGCTTTAGCCTGCTGCCAGCTCTCACCGAGATGCACGCCCCCTCCAACCGCTCCATCCCTCTCCACGTCGCTCCCTCCCTCTCATTTTTCAATTCTCACGAGCGGATGAACGGCTGCCCGCAGCCCGCCGCCTTGCACGTTACGCAACAGCCGCCCTGCATGCAGATCCGCTCCGAGCGCCGTGTGTCTGACTTCATCCTCTCCTGTTTCTAAACGTGCACGGTTGAAACATGACGACACACCGAGCATAGCATGCAGTCCCGCTTTCCCAGGTTGTGTTTTTTTTTTGTTTGTTTGTTTTGTTTTTTCTATTGCAAAGTAAATAATGCGTCAAAGCGGTTGTCAATCAGTTGTCATGGTGAGACAGGTGAGTCAGCTGACGTTTTTAGCAGAGTGCTGCGGTGGCGGAGAAGACAATGAGTCCAGATCACAGCTGTGCACGAAACTCTACTCCCTCTCCTTCATGCCCTCCAACCAGGGTTTGGAAAGGAGAGAGCCAGCCTGAACCAACATGATACCGTTCTCTCATGATGCACCTTGGCTCCATGCCTCCCCTCCATCCCCTCCATCCCCTCTATCTGACTTGTCTGACACAAACACAAGGCTGTAGTTTGGACCTGCTGCTCAGACTGCAGCTGATGCCAACTCTCTCCCAGCCAGAATAAAAAAACACAACCATACAGAATTGTCTGGCCTTTATTAGCAGAAAACCATCTGGATCCATGCCACTAAAACAGAGTGGAGGGAGATCATGGACCGGGTTCTGACCGTACTCATCACAAAACATAATTAAACTTTTTGTCCGACATGGTATTTAAACCAGGAAAAAAACTATTAAAGCTCACAATTTACTCATTTCATGTCACCAGGTTTTTAAAAGATGAAGTCAGTACTCTACAAAAAAGAAAAAGGTGAATATTTCATGCTTTTATTTTGTTGACTAAAGGAATAAGCCTTTTATCTCATGATAAATTAACCAAAGATATCCAAAGCGGCCCAGGAACGTAGGAGTCTAGCCGTCTGTCAATCATCATCCAGTCAGTGAAAGGAAGTTTACTTTCTTCAGTCATAATTAGCCATAGCAGGGGATTCTGGGTATTTGCTTGTTTGCTCTGTGTGCATTTGTCGCTTTCATTAGATAGTCTGCACGGTTCAAATAAGGCTTAAAATAACCTGTGCGGCTCATGGGATTGTCTTAATGCCATTACATTACTACCGAGCCAGCAAACACCCTGAAGCTAGGAGGAGTGGGAACTCTTCATCATGTCAATCACATTACTGCACCACAATTACAATAAATATTCTATATTTATGTGATAAGTGATCAAAATCCACCTATTAAAACATATTAAACACCAACTTTAAATCAATGTAAATATTCAGTATGAATATATATATATATATATATGTATATATATATATATATGTTGTACTTGTATGTGTATGTAAATACATGTCGGTATATTGTTTGTATTTATTATCTGCCGTTCTCCCCTGAGTGTTTGCTGTTTGAAAGGATTATTATCCAGTTATGTTGCTGCTGTAATGAGATTACTGTAATCTGGTGTACCGGAGGAGGGGGTTTGATGTATCTCTCTTCCTCAAACACTATAAAAGTCCCCGGGGGAGGTTTTATTCTTACGCAGGCATCTTTCCTCTTTTCTGGCCGTTCAGCACTTCCTCAGATAAGGGTTAGCTCGCCGGCTCCGAGCGTTGTGGGTCCCATGATGCTCGCCTGATCAAAATGATCTGTTTTTTGAAAAAGTAGGTAGTATGAGGCAGTTTTGGGAACAATGTTCCAAATTTGTCTCTAAACAAACGCTCAAAGTCACCAGTTTCGTGAAGCATGTTCCTCGACCAACAGAAGCTCGTGTCGTCATTTGATGTGTAGGATTTTTATTTTCTGTAACTCCCTCATCAGTCAACGCTTTTATTCAGTTAGTGAGGATGAAAACAGAATGGCTGTTAGCTTGTCCCGGCCTGCCCATGACTCAATCAGATGAGCAGGTCCTCCACCCTCCCAGGGCAGAGTTGTGCCAGGAGCGTAACACCTGTCTCCTGGCACAACTCTGCTCCTGGAATCAATCTATTCAATCCTAACTCTATCGGCCGTCCTTGAAAATATTCCTCGTGTTGAGGTTTTTTTTGTATATATCTCCACCTGCAAGATTTTCCGCCAGCTCTTCCATGTCTCCACCCACGCTGGCACAATAAATCCATTCAGAACTTTTCATCAGTCCTTGTCGGTATCTGGGCCCTGCAGATTTAAAGCCTACCCTTAATATAACCTTCCTCATCTTGATGGGCCTTTAGTAGATAGTTATATCCTATGTAGGATATTGCTCTATGCAGATGATATTGTCATATATGCAACAAAGGGATTGAAGAAACATTGGATCATATGATCATATGATGATTTCGGTGTGGATTTTATCCGAAAGGTCAATATTAGAGGTGAGAAAAAGCAATATTTAAACAGAGTTTTCAGGTGTTTTGAAAAATGTTCATCCTCAAGCAATACGTGGTTCCCATCTCCGCCTCCTTACTTGTAATCTCTACGACTTGAGTAACAACTTTTTACTTTCTATCCTTACATATTAATAGAAATATCCGACGTATATCCGTCGTTATACTCCTTACATTTTCAAAACAGGCTTGTTACGTTAGAAGACGTTTTTCTATTTTTAATCCCTTGAATAAATATATTCAAATATTATTCAGTTAGGTTCAGTTAGTGTTGGTAACAAATAGAAAGTAGAAATGTCATTCAAAGAGTTACTTTTATACTTTGCACAAGGGGTATTTCCTTGACTGTTTGTTTTTTTGTGCGATGTCAACCGTTATCTGTAAAGGGAGAATATTGGATCTATTTATATGTCAAACTTTATCTTTTTGACAAGTTAGTGTCACCAGTTATCTTGTACGCAAAATTAAGTTCTTCTTTCTGTAGAATATTCCCCTTAAAAAAAACCTATTTCTTTGCATATTTTTCATCTTTTGGGGCATTTATTCATTTAATATCTTAAATGTCAAATATTTTGGTCAAGCATGTTTTTAAATAGTAAAAAAAAGAGAAGAAAAAAAAAGATTTTGGATTTCATAAAAAAAATCATAATTTTAATTAGATTAGCATAACGTTTTTGTAAATCATGTTTTAGAAAAGTGTTTGACCCTTAATAAGACTTATTTCTTTGTTTGTATCAAGTAACATAATTCTGTTAACAAAACAACAACTTATCGAACAGGACTTTCTAACTAGCCATGGCTAATGCCTCCTCTTCTGTGGTGTCCCCCAGGGCTACATCCTTGGCCCCTTTCCTATTTTTTTTTTTCATATCAATGCTCCCACTGTGTCGTATTATAAACAGGTTCAGTCAAGTACCAGTGTCAATAATAAATTGTGACTCAAAATGCTCCACCCAACAAGTTGAGCAAGACATTAAAGGGTTTTGAGTAAAACTTGTTCCATCTGCATGTCTTGTGCTGTTGTCTTCGTCACTTAGGAACACCGTTTTGGTCTTGGGTCGCATGAATTATCAGTGAGAGCCAAAAAAAAACCCTTCAGTTTCATGAGAATAAGCCAAACCGGTGTGTGTTTGAACGTCCCACTCAAATTAAAGCCGTAACTTTCCCATGTCGGTCTCATTTGACTGACAGCTCTTAATTTATACGCAAGGAATTTAAGCAGGCTTAAAAATAAAGTGAGAGGGGGGCAGAATTTAAAACCTGCTTAATGAACATGTTCTTAAGAAGGAGAGAGTTTGTTGCTCTGCCACTGACGTAAAATAAAATCACACATCGCGCCTGCCCACCCCCGTACATGCTTTGGATCATGTTCTGGACCATCTTAGTCCAGGAATGCGGCCTATACATTTCACTCAGTTATTTGAATTGATCCCAGAAGGGGGGCCGAACTCTAACTCTGGTGCGGACCGAATGGTTTCCTTTTTCCCAATCTATAAGGCTCTGACCTCTGATCGAAATCAGTCGAGCAGATCAGATGTTGAAAGATGTTCAAAGTTTTAATTCTCTCCACAAAATAATCCTTTTCCATTAACCCTTTAAAGTCCTCGCCAAGAAAAAAAAAAAAACTAAGGGAAAATAACTTTCTTTGGGGCATTTATTCATTCGATATCAGAGACACGATCATTTTTAACCATAAAATGACAAATAGTTTTAGTCAAGCGTATTTTTAAGCAGTAAAAAAATCTGTTTTGATTAGATTAGCTCATCCTTTGCTATAACATTTAAAAAAAAATTTGTTTGACCCTTATTATTCTTCTTTTTTTTTTTGATTGTATTACGTTACATAATTCTGTTTAGCGAGACGTCACATGCTTTAATACGGAAAAAAAAAAATCCTACTTATCGACAAGGGTTTTTCTAAATAGCTATGGTTATGCCTCCTGATAGGGGACCACTTTGGACATGTGGTGTCCCCCAGGGCTCCATCCATGGCCCCTTACTCTTTAGCCCATACATGCTGCCACTGATTCATAATATAAACAGGTTCAGTCACATTTTTTAATAAGAAATAGAGGCTCAGAATGTGCTCGGCCAAACAGACGAGACGGACATTCAAGGGTTTTAAGAACAGCCGAGTTACTTCCATGCTAAATCCCATTCCACTCTCATGAGTAATAACAGATTATGATCTATCATACTTCCGCAGGATCTGTCCTTGACTCAGTCTTTTCTCTCTCTCCCCTCACCCTTTAGGCGTCTAGACACCAGAGAATAATCTCCCCAACTATGGGCCCCAAAGACGGACTTCTCTCCTGGTGCCTAAGGTTCTCCCATGACAGCTTTAGCAGCGTTAGGTTTCACCACATCTAAAGGGAATCATCCCAACTCTCTTTAGTTTTTTTTATCCATTTTAGGTATTGCCCTGGATACTGTTATATAATACATCTGTTGCTATTCAGGAATAATACCATCCATCATTTTTAAGTAGGAGACAGTGTTGATGTGGATTGAGGCCATTTGTGACGTCAGTGGGGAGAGAAAGCTGTGAGGGAGTCTGGACATGAGAAACAGATGAAAGCGATTGTTTTTGAGGAAATGGATATGAAGTGTAATTAACAGAAACATAACTGTCAACATGATCATATGGTAAAAAAAAAAAAGTTAAAGAAAAAGTTAAAAAGTATAAAGTTGGCATCTGGATGGGCAAATTTCAAAATAAAACTCTAAAATCATCGTTTATTATACTCAGATATATTTTAGAACTGTTTATAAAGACCTGTTCATTCATTAATGTATATAACATAACCATTACCATATTTACAAAGAAAAGAAACACTAATTGTTTTTATACTTGGCCCCATTAAAGGATTCACCTGCACAATCAAATGGAATCAAATACAAAAGGCGTCATTAAAGTCTGACGATGGTTTTATTTTGAAAAGTTAAAACGATATATTTTAGTATCATGTTATAGTCATTGCTTTGTGTTATACTGGAATTTATTCTACTCTGTCTCTAGGACAAGAATGAAAAAGAAAGAACCCAAATATAATGCAGCAAAAAATATTTATTTCTAATTTAAAGACTATAAACCAAAACTGGACATTATAAACTCTGCGTAACCTAAAAGAAACATATAGCTAATAATGGAGCTGTATTTCAAAGCTCTCTTGCAGTATATGGTAATCGATTGATCTTTAAAGTTAAAGGGTTTAGTTGTATTTGTACACTAGAGCGGGCACCAATTGTAGATTAACTGTAAAGTTCGTCCATGACCATCCGCTCCATCTCTTTGTCTGTCTGTCTGTTTAATAAACGGGGAGGATGTACTTTGATTTGTCGGGCATTTAATTTAATCTATGAGACAAAGAAATAAAACGAGAAAGAAATTGTTATCTATGAAAAATAGAAAATGTAATACATTGTGATAAAGGAAAAAAAAAAATCATGTCCTCCTTGTGTCTGCATCAGTGCCCCCCCCCCGGATTCTCCCACAGTCCAAAAACATGCATTTTCCTTGAAGTGGTTTCTCTCGGTGTGCAGGAGAGCACAAATGATTGTTTGTCTTTGTGAGTGATCCTTGAGATAACCTGGAAACATGTTCAGGTTGAACCCCACCCTTTGTGCAATCTCGGCAGCAAAAGGCTCCAGCCTCCCTCCAACTCTGGAAACGATCCGTTATAGAAAACTGGATTGGAGGACTTTAAGTACACATGCTGACAGATCTTGGTTCTGCACATTGTGACAGAGGACTCTCCCTCTTGGTGGCCCTTGGACTGTGGCGGCCCCTGGTTTCTGCTCCTGCACACTGAGAGATCCTTTCAACTGAACGATCCTTGAGGGCTTTGCACAAGCTGAGACTCATCTCTTACATAACACACAGGGCACTGATGTGCTGTTTCAGTCTTTGTGTGTCATCATGCATCTGCACATGGCTTTTTCAAACCCGTCTCCCCCGCCTCCAGCACACGCTCACCTCTCGCTTTTATTAAATCTTATTCGGTTGCGTTGACTCTATTTTTACTCTGTTTATCTTTGCAGCGCCCTCCAGCTGGGCCTAACCTCTGTCCAGCTCAACTGGAGTGGTGATGAAAGCTGACTCACACTCATTAACAAGCATGGCTGAACGTACTCCCACACATAAACAACTAAATGTGTGCATGTCAGGCATGCACACGCAACCACACACACACCCACACACTGAACAACAATAAACTACATGCATGGTGCACCTGTTCTCTCACACTGAAAATATGTCTTTCAAATTTGTGGAAAAGGAGCTGTTGCCATATTTGGGATGATTTATCACCATATATATATATATATATACACACACATATATATATATATATATATACATATATATATATATATATACCCATGGGTGATCGGGCCTTCTGTTCTGCTGCCCCTCGTCTGTGGAATGCCCTCTCTGACCATCTGAGGGCTCCACAGACGACTGACACATTTAAAAAAGGACTTAAAACTTTCCTTTTTAGCAGGACCTATAACTTTATTAACATTGCTGCTTTTTGGTCAGGTTTTTATATAGTTATTATTTTATTTAATTATTTTTATTGATGCTTTTATCTGCTTTTCGTTTGTAGCACTTTGAGATTTGATCCAAATGTAAAGTGCATTATAAATAATAATAATAATAATAATAATACATTTAATTTATAATGCACTTTACATTTGGATCAAATCTCAAAGTGCTACAAAGTAAAAGCAGATAAAAGCATCAATAAAAAATAAAATAATAACTATATAAAAGCCTTACC
>VRLP01005268.1:0-38730 GCA_009660295.1 Lophius piscatorius | reverse complement strand
GGTCCTGTAGATAATTATATAAAGAGTCTGGTCTAGACATGCTCTTTCTGGAAAGCACCTTGAGACAACTGTTGTTGTGAATTGGCGCTATATAAATAAAGATTGATTGATTGATTGATTGATATTAAAGAATTTTGTCCATTAATGACAAATATTTTATTCAATAATTAAAGCATTCTGAATTGTAATCAGCTGGACGTTTTTGAATATATTCCATCAATGACTGTAAAATTTTGTTTTTATTGTATGTATTTTCACGCAATGTTAATAGCAAACAGGCAGCAAAGGAGCTTTCAGCCTGATTATTCCCATACATATATACATTTACAGTCTATTAATAATTTCTGGCCCCCTCCTCTACATTTAACTCCCCCAAAGACGTAACATTTTTATTGAGTATGTTTGCTCAATCCCCCAAAGAGGTTATTTTTCCATCTCCAGGTGTCTGTTTGTTTGTTTTAGTTTTCAGTATAAAAGCTCTTAACATTAAAGATGTGGTCTCTGGAATAGGAAAATGTGATTGGATTATGAGGTGGATCTGGAACAAAATCGGGATACAGGGATTATTATTTAACCATATTAGCAAGAAATAAAACATGTTTCATCTATATAGGTTCCCTATTAGGCAAAAAGGTCAATATTACCTATTTATCTAAGAAGTAATAGCAGCTTATTGATGATTTATAAAGTTCAAAACTTACTAAATAGACTAGTCATAAATGTTTATAAATGGGTTCTAAAGGTAGTCTGTCAGTACCATTACTATCTCCCAACATGTGTCATGTTTTCACGTTGACATGTTTGAACGCATAGTACTAAATATTGCCATCACTTCATTGATGTTAGATTTTAGAAAATGTTTGCCTTTAACCAGTGAAATGTCAGTATTTTTCTTTATTTCTCCATCATGACATATCCAGCGTAGTTGCTTCTCTAATGTTCCTGATCTTATTTTAAAATTGGTACACAAGTAAGAAAAGTTTGGGATATTAATTCCTTTATCTGTTGTCTTTTTACAGATTGTGAGTAGATAAGCAGTTTAGAAAATGAATAGAAGAATGAAAGTTTTTTGCTAAGTTATATGAAGTAACGCACACTGAAATGTAATGATTGTGCATATACAGTATATTATCTGAAAGTGAGGTGCTCAGAAAAGGAAAACTAAGAGGCAAAAAGATCACACTCATATTTATTGTTTTTTTCTGTCCAACACAAAAACTGAAAAGTGAGAATTAAAGTACACAAGAGTTAAACTGGGACAAAGGAAGGACTCAAACACAGAAGAAAAACCCTCCGACTTAAGTCTGGAAGATTAATATTTCACTTAATTTAATTTTCTTGAAGGGATTTACGGATAAAAAAGGGATCAAGTGCAGTGCAGACATTTCAGTCTATTGTGGACCTTCTTCAGGTCAAACACACTAATGCACTATGGGTCACCTTATATGGCTGACTCCTCAGACGTATAGTCAGGGTGCTGTAACTTAACTGAACATAGCTGAGTCCAATTAGCAGCAGCTCAGTTCATTATACACAGAACTGAAACCTACAATTCCACATCATCAGTACATTCACACACATAAAATATATACACTCACAAATAAAAGAAACCAGGACAGGAAGAGCAAATCTAACATGGGCAGAACTAATGTGAAATAAACCAAGAAATTAGTAAGTGAACACAGTCATAACAGAGAAGCTTCCAAAAGACACGTTGCAGAGAAATACATTTATCCACTTGTCCATGTTGGCTTTCAAGTTAATAAAAAAAAAATCACTGTCATTTCAAGAAAGGATGGAGACACTGCACAAAAAAATATTAGGAAATTACTTGAATTGAATATTACAACATTTTTCTAAAAAACAGTACATTTCTCTACTAAGAACGTGCTTCATTATATCAGATGGCTTAGTTGAGAAAAATTCGACTGGAGAAAATGTGGGGAAAGACGAAGATGGGATACGCCGTGTAATTATCTTGGTCTGCTACCAATGTCACACGCAGCCCCACATTTAAACAATTGCACAGAATATTTATTTTTATTTTATCTTTGCATTTCAAATATTAAGGAATCTACAGGCAGCTGGCTGTGCCCTTGTGCGGCGTTACAAGGCTTCAAGTCCCGCTGTCCACATATAGCCTTTCGGGAACACCAAAAGGCCTACTCAAAGTCCCTTAGAGAGGCACGGTCACTGTTTTACTCAAACATTATCAAAACCATTCCTGGATATTCTAAACAGCTGTTTCCACTATCAATCATCTTCTTAAACCACAAACTCCCTACCTTACAGAAATCACAGAAGAACGCTAATAATTTAATTGCTTTCTTCAAATCGAAGACTAAGGACTAAGCTCAGAACCATGGGTGATCGGGCCTTCTGCTCTGCTGCCCCTTGTCTGTGGAATACCCTTGCTAACCATCTGCGGGCTCCACAGACGACTGAGACATTTAAAAAAGGACTTAAAAATTTCCTTTTTAGCAGAACCTATAACTTTTAATTAACATTGCAGCTTTTTCGTCATATTTTTATATAACTTTTTTTATATTTTTTATTGATGCTTTTATCTGCTTTAACCTTGTAACACTTTCAGATTAAATCCAAATGTAAAGTGCGTGCCAAATGTAAATTAAATGTATTATTATTATTATTATTATTATTATTATTACATCAGGTTACATTAAGCAATCAGGACAAATAGTTTAACAGAAACTGTAACAAATAGTGTAACCAACAATACTGTTAACTACTTAACATTACAAAGATTGATAGTTGTACATGCGCATATCAGCTGGAAACATCTTGCGGCCATATCAGACAGTTGGTTCTATAAAATACATTATTTTATGTTAGGGTTCCTTTCATGCACCAAAGACTTTCACTATTACTCTTTTTTACATTGTCATTGGGATGTCTTCATCCATTCACCTCTGTTGACCAGGAATGTCTCTGGATCATTCAAACAAATATTTGAGGATATTTGTTCATGTAAACACAGAGTTTATGTCATGTAAAGATAAACTTTTATTCATGACACATGCATATAGATAGGTATTCCTAAGAAGAATACATTTTTCGCTGAATACCAATTATTTGGGTTAAATTAGTTTTTTTTTAGTTATCATTTGAAGGTGCATTGTATAACTGTTCATCCTTGTATGCTGGTGGGAGGACTGGCACCTATCCTGGCTGACATTGGATGAGAGGCAAAATAAACCAATTGAAACACCAATGAAACAATGAAAGAAAAGAAAAAATGGCTGGGGCAATGTGCATCTGCAAAATCAATCATCGTTCGGTATTCATTTTGTTTGTTGATTTTTTAATCTGTTTGCCATGTATATTTCAATTAAGACACTGATCAACACATTTTATTGTCAATTTATTAATTCACATCAACATTAAAACATGAACACTCTCTTATTTTGCTCCTGTAAACCAGCATTGATGGCTTTAAAAAGCTTCCCGTTGATAGCTTCCCTTTGAAAGATTTAGATTAAGTAGCGTTCATTTGTTAATATTTATTGCAGCAATGACGTGGTTTTTAAACAAAATGTCTTAAGAATCATCGTCCACAGCCATTGCAATACAATAGCTGCAGCATGGACTCAACTATTGGGGCAGATGCCACGCGTAAAATAATAAGCTGTTTGGAGTAGTGACGTTAAAATGTGCCATTTGCTGCCTTTTCTCCTTTCATTCCTTAGATGTTATTTTGATGTTCCTTTAATAGTATTTAACTTTTTTTAGTCTGATTGGCTCTGATTTGTGCCACTGATGAAAATGTAACATTAGTTGGGGTTTTTTTCAGTGCTAGAGGATCATTTTAAGCTCATAAATTTCAGTGAACTTAAGTAAAAAGATTTCTTCTCATGATATTTTAGTATATTTCTAGACATAAGTGTTTGAGACATACCTACGTTTGCCTTCACAATGTCACCATATTTTTTTCATATTTACTTGAAGGTTAGTAATGACCCTTTATGAAATTGGCTTATTTTTCATTTAAAGTGAAAAGAGAAATGAAATAAATGTTAAGAACTGTCTCAGATTACATCGAATAATTGAATCGCATTGAATCTTATCGTATCTTTCTGTATTATAATATATTGTTCCGGAATTACATTATAGGCCATGTAGCTATATGCATAATTAATTGTTAGCTGAGAAATTATTGCCCGAAAACCTTTAAAGATAAAGCTTGCGTCAGAAGTGTCAGAAATGTACAACTGAACTTTCCCAAAATCAATTCAGTTCTTCCTCGTACTTAAGTACCAAAGTCTATTGCACTATAAAATTAGAAAAATGATCCATGAAATAGTTTGAGAAATATCTGAAAAACATTTTCATGAAAGAAAATTCCTACAAGAATAACATACAATGTATACAAGATAAATCTCCTTTAGTCCATTCATATGCATGAAGTTTAGACTAAATCGGACCAACTGTTGAGAAAGTACGGCCTGAACACTTTTGAAGATAAATCTCCCCCGGTGTCCAGATTTGGTTGATATTAATCGACTTGAGGAGATCTAATTCGTATACATTGTGTTCTATTCTAATAGTTCATATGTTACTCACTAGAGGGAGCTTTTTACAGAAAACAATGTTTTACGGACATAACTTCATAACGGTCGGTCAAATTTAGTTCAAATTCTGGCATACGAATCGACTACAGAAGCCTTATCATGTCTGTTGAAAGCTGACATTTTACTCACCAGGGGAGTTTTTTTTATTTATTTTTTTACAAAAGTTTTCCAGACATACCTCAAAAACTTAATAATAATAATAAAACATAATTTTCATATTTTATTCCCACAAAGACCTTAGAACTGTTTTGATTTTGGGAAAGGTGGGTTGTATAATATATACATAAACTGGGGGAGCTTAACCTCGAAAAAGTTTTGGGAAATCTTTTCTTCATTGATTTAGTCCAAATTTGGTTTAAATGTGTTGACTAAAGGAGATCCATCTTGTTTATTTAATTTACCCATATTTCTATCGCTGAGAAGTCAGGGATATTGACTTTGAAACAGACATTGCCGTAGCCACATTCGCTGTGTCTGCTACTAAAGGAGATCTATCTCGTATATGTTGTGTTTTACTCTAATAATTCATATTTTTTTTATCTTTTTATGAAAAACTGTTCACTATCTAGTGAATATTGTATTTTACTTTAATAGATCATGTTTTCCTCAGTAGGGTGAGTTTTTTTTGACAAAAAATGCTGTGAACAAAACTTTACATTTAATTTGAAGAGTTCAATCAGGGAAATTTCTTGTACAACCAAGGGGATTGGGAACTTTTGGGGCTGTATACAGCACTTGCTTTGGGGATGACAGCATAGGTTTAGTTAAGTTCATACAATGTTTATCTCTTTAATGTCTTACCATAGAACAGCTGAACAGATTCGTGGAGGCCAGTCTTTAAAGTCAAAACTATGTCCAAGGACACAGATGCCTTGCTCATTTAAAGGACCCCTCAATTTTGTGATATGAAGAGATGATAGATCAATGATAGACCTATATCAAAAGTAAACATGAGCAAAAATCACTTATGTTAAACTGTGCTTAAAAATGTAAAAATAGACAAATTGAAGAAACTAATAATGCATATCATTTCCGGACCCAAACATGTCCTGAATTTCAATGAGTTCGGTAGTTTGTTTTCTTCAGGTGATGTGGCTATAGATTATTACCAATTACTTACTGACGGACAGCTGTGGTGGTGTTTGTTGAATATGTATTAACTTCTTCACAAATGTATTAGCTATTAACAGTATGAACAGTATCCTAAAATACTGGACAATCGACATTACAAGAATAACTAGATACTTAAGTCAGTTCAAAATACAAAATGAACAAAATTAATTAATAAGTCCTTATCTCAACAGAAAAAAAACTCACTTCAAGATCTCAGAAATCAAACATAAATGCTAGTATGAGACTCAGAGGAATCTTCTGCCAATGACGATAAACCATCTTGAACCTATAACTTTTAATTAACATTGCTGCTTTTTGGTCAGATTTTTATATAATTATTATTATATTTTTTATTGATGCTTTTACCTGCTTCGATCTGTTACGCGCGCCACCGTGCGCTACAGCGCAAACATGCTCTTCCCCATTTTTAATTAATGTTTTCTACATGTCATTAACGTCTGCTTTTCCCCCCCGCCTTATATAGTGCTCATTGGCCGGAGGGGCACCTATGGAGTATAAAGGCGGAGGAGGCGGAGCCGCAAAGTCTCTCTCATCCTCCAGCTGGAAGTCTTTGCGTTCCCTATGCACTCCCTTTGTAGTAACTTTGTTAAATTGAGTTGGGAGTTCCTGGCAATCCCATCTTCGGTCCTGATAATCGTTTTAGTTAAGTCCGGGACTTTAGGTCAGGGGATAAACTCAGATCCGACGGCCCACTGCGTGGCTGGTTTGTAGCTTTGTCCCTCTTTTTGTTTGTGTTGGCCAGGGCTCCCTTCTCCACATCCTTTGTGGATCAGTTGTGAGTATCTTTATTAAACATTGTTAAACTGAAGCATTTGGTGGCATTCTTTGTGTTATGGATCCCTCTGAGCCAAGTTCTGAATAGGGATCATAACATATACAAATGTAAAGTGCGTAATAAATTAAATGTATTATTAATATTATCTTGTGCATCTGTGCACAAGCTCAGTCATTCTCTCACAACTCTAGAGTTAACTCCTCTATTCCGAGCAGCATGGGAGCTGAATTGTTTGATGGTGGGTCTGTGGTATATTGAGGATGGATAATTCAACTGCACATTTAATTTAATTTTATTTAATTGTATATAATGTTATTCTATTCTGTAATATGCTCTTGTTGCTGTAACCCTGCAATTTCCCCGTTGTGGGACTAATAAAGGTTTATCTTATCTTATCTTATCTTATAATACGATTCTCTAGAATGCGGGTGCTAATTATGGACTATTTGGCCTTTTGCCAAGGGTAGGTATGCTACTATTACTCTAAGGATAGTCTGGGCTGATTGCTATGTAACATTGGGGCATTTTCTGAATTCATTAATATTAATTATTAGGAGATCGTTTGCCAGTGATATTTGGCAGGATGGATGGAAAGCTTTGGCAATCAGGATCTGGACCATAAGCCTTTAGCTGATGACCAGTGCCTTAGAATTTCACAGTTTCATGAGCAAAGTAGTCTTTAAAGTACAGCTTTCTCTGCGTAAATTCTAAAAAAAAAAAAGACGGTAACCTTGAAAAGGTTTTGTGCACCAAAAAAAGTTCTCAACTAACATTAGCATGAGTATATCTTTATAGCTGTAGAATTAGAGTATTCTACAGCTGTTTTTGAGGAGTTAATGCTGGCTACTGGCAGGAATATAGAATATAGAACAATCACATTGTCTTGACTTCCATTATACAACAAATTGACTTGAGTCTAGTGTCCTTGATGCACACTACGATTTGAAAAAGCAATATACACACTATTAGAATGCGTCTGTTACAATGTCGGCTGATAAGCATTCAGTGTGAGTGTTCACACAGGCCTCCAACACTGTTCATCAGAGAGCAGACAACACAGATGAGCTTGAACTTGTTGCGGAACAAGATAATGACAGATAACAGAGTTAATCAGACTGTACACACACCAATACTAATTAGCATCTCTCTCTCCATACGCCCATGCTCTTTGTTTCTTTGATGCTATTATTTTTTTCTTGTTTTCACAAGGACACACTCTCTGCTAAAATAATGTATGGATTAGTGGTAAAATAATTCTCAATGGAAATGATTCATTTCTATACACTGCGTTTATCCCCAAGGACTAATATATTTATTCTACATTGGGAAAAAAAGAAGCAGTTTACCATCAACCTCTCATAATCTAGGATATACATTTTTACAAAGGTTTCCAAAAAACAGTTGTTTAGGTATTTATTCCTTCTTTTGTTGGGAATTTTTCAGTTTAGTTTGATTTATATATTGTGGGGTGTAGGTATAGGAGAAAAAAGGCTGAAAGATTGACTGAAACCAATGGTTGGTTGATCCTGTATAGATAATTTTAGTGTCCAAACAAATAATTAAAAATGATCACCTTTTAAAACATTTAACTAAGTTACTATGTAAGTAATGCAACTTTTTCTAAACCTGTGTCTGAAGACATGAAATGATTTATTTTCTAATAAAGGCTTCAGTACTATATTCCTGCATCTAAGCTGCCTTCAAGTAACTTAACTTTGACACAGAGGCTGTTGTCAGACAACCCACCTCATTTTCAAAGGGAGAACATTTATCTAATGGAATAGTGGTTAAAGCGAGGCTCATCACCTATGACGGATACACACTAATTACATAGAGACACACTGAAACCATCAAGGACTCAGTCACAGAATAATTAAATGCTGCATCACAAATAGATATCACATATAAACCGTAATAATATGAGATATGTAATAACAGTCATGACTGTCTGAACCTCATTAAAAAGCAGCAACCAACTGAAGCAAGCAATAATCGACAGCTATTGGAGATACATCAAAATCCATTTGACTCACCAAAGCTGTTTATCATTTGCATAAAAAGTCCTTCCTCCAGTCTTTCTTTAAAACTGTGCTACACCCTGGACGAGTTACCAGTTTATCACAGGGCCGACACATAGATTAGTGTTACGATTAATGAATGAATGAACGAACTCTCGTATAGGACACAGCTGCCTTATAGTTCCATTAGATGCTCCTTTTCCACTGACATGGAGGTCAGTGTTGATTTTGTCATATTTCTGCGGTGAGTTTTAGTTTAATTTGATGAAAATAATGAACTGTTGGGTTTTAGTTTAATTTGATGAAAATAATGAACTGTTGGGCACTGACTCAATATGAACAGGCCCAACAGAACAAAATCAAAATCTGATGGCCAAGAGAAGTAGTTCCTGCTGATATAGTTTCCGCTGTTAGGGTCAATACGTTCTACTGTGTCCCTCGTGAGAATAAAGACACTTTTGCCATGGATTACTGAGTGTAAATTTCAATCGTTAATAAGAAAATTGATTCTCAAAATGAAATGCTGGTATCGGAAGTATTGATATTTTAATATTGATCCACACCCCACTACTTTAAACTGGATGGCATGATAATGCAGAGGGTTCTGAGTTTGACTCCAGACGTGTTTCCCCCACGTCTGCACAGACTTCCCCACAGCTGTGTGTATGTGCATGTGTATGTGTGTGTGTGAGAACGTGGGAGAGTGTTGTACACAGTCAAAAAAAGAGAATTGAATACATATATCATCCCGGAGCAGAAATGTGGATCTGTGATTGAGCGTCTTTGATAAACATTCCTTAAAGACCTCATTACATCTGTGAACAGCTCCTGGTACAGTACCAGTAAAGAATGTTTTGAAACTGCTTATTGGTACTATAGGTCAAACAAACATTGTCAGATACTAAAGTTGTCCTATTGGTGAGGATATGGCAATCACACACTGTATCATTGTGTATCCTCAAATCCAACATAACAGCAAACATCAACACTACTGCATGTTAAATATATCTCTCAAGTTGTGAGGACATTCAGTTTGACCAACATGTCCATATGCCTGTAGAATATCCACTGTTTTTCTTTGTCTTTCATCATGAACTGTGCCTAAAAGTAGTTTGTCATTCCCGCAGGGCCTTGTTTTGAGTATTTTCCTAATGTATAAAAAAGATACTATACTATCTACTGAAAACCTCTAGAAACTCAGTTCCTTAAATCAGCAGACACCCTTTTATCTAAGTAAACTTTAGCTAGGTACGACTCACATGAGGTGTAAAACTTCACTTCATAAGAATAAGATACAGAGGAAGTTGTCATTGTTCTGTCCTGCTAAGCAGTGGGAACAGATACTTTTGCAGTCTGTGATGGAACTTGTGTAGACTAAAACTGTCCCAATCATTGTGTAGCTTGCAACAATATTATGAACCAGAACAGGAAACAAAGCTATCACTTTGGTATGAAATCAATTAAAACTGATGTACATTGTCTTACCTGTGGGCTGCATGCCTTGTTTTATTATTAGATGTGGGCAGATCAATACTAAGATATGGATTACCTGTGGGCTGCATGCCTTGTATTATTATTAGATGTTCGCAGATCGATCCTTAAATATGGATACTTCACGGTAAATTCCAATAAGTTGTCTTTACTTAAGTAAAGTATGTAGTATGCAGATACATTGCCTCAAAATGATTAAGTAAAGTAGACCTACAATAGTTACTTAGAGAAACTTGTTTATTCTGAGCTTCCAATAATTAAATTAAGTAGTAGAACTAACAGAATTTTTTAAAGTTTATACAACTTAAAAATTATATTTTTTGAAAGCTTACTTTTTTCATTTTGTGGGTACGTGCCGTACTTAATTCAATCCCTAACCCAAAACTATTATGTCCACTCGTTCATCATTTTTAAGGTTCATTTAACCAGACATACTCATTTCCTTGAACTGGGAGAATGTAATATAACAAATACACTTAATACATCGATTTACAAATCGTGTAAAATATAATAATCCCTTCAAAACAATGAATTGAGGATACTCATTATATTGATTAAACTGTATCATCAACTGCCAGTATTCATTCATCTGGGCTGAACGACGATGACATTGCCATTATAGTTAAATTTTGTATATCATTCAATATATATATATATATATATATATATATATATATATATATATATATATATTACAATGCACATCCCAGTGGTTCAATCTTTTCTGGCAACATTATCCTAGCCTAGATTTGAATATGAACATACAACAATAGCTGGGGCATCAAACACGTGAATAGTTTTGAAAAAAATAAAACCTTTTTTATAATATCTTTATTTGCATGCATTTTCTTAAATTGCACTGTGTTTGCCCCAGTCGGCTATCGTACAAAACAGTTAAGAAAATATTTTACAAAATTGCAAAAAAGAAATTCACAACAGTTGAGACTTTACAGAATTATCCAACCCTTGTCTAAAACAGATAAGAGACGTTTTGAAAAAATACCAACATATCCTTAAAAAAGACTAACAGAAAAATACTGCAAAGTGCTATATGATAGCCGACGACTCTTGGCTGGTCAACCCCCATATAGACTGCTTAGACTGAGTATGTAGTTTTGGTGAGAGGGATTAGTTTCCCCAATCCAAGCATTACTGTTTGAATGCATTTTGGCAGCGGATACGGGCAGGAAATATTTTGAGCTTGTACCCTCCTCTGGAATATCTTCGCTGAGAACACTGAGTACACCATCAAAAACACCGTCAAAAATGTTCAGGCCTCATCTCTCGCCGTATCCTTTAAAGATACACACATGTTCTTTAGATTAGCAATTATGTTTGCTACCTATTGGATTTATTCGTCTTATAAAAACATTCATTTTTGTTTTTGGAGATTAGTGCAACACATGCATATTCACGTTGCATCGTACCACTTTAGCCAAAGATATATAAATATATATTCAGCAAAATTACAAATGCATAATTAAAAAAAAAAGCAATATTTTTACTAGCCTAACTCTACTGAAAAAAACAAACAAGTTACTATTGTAAGCACGAACAACCGAAAGTTGTTAATCATGCCTAACCATTGATTAGCTATAAACTAGCCAAAACGGTCCTTGATGTTTTTCAGAATAAATTTTGGTTGCGGTGTGAAAAACCTGGCGGACGCAACAAATAAAGAAATCCCAGGAGTATTTAGTGTCCTAACGAAACAAACAATCATGCCACGACTTCCACAAAATGTTTGTGACCGGGCAGCTGGTATGCTGATGATGCAAATGGTGGGAACTCAGCAGACATGTGCAGCAAAGATAGTGCATTGCTCAGTGGACACGGATCACATTTAGTGACAGTTCAAGATTTAAATTGCACACAGCTAATGGTCAGAGACCCGTGTATCGTCGTCCTGTTGAATGCTATCCTGCTGCATACATCCGGGAAGTGGACCGTTTTGATGGTGACTTCATGATTTGGGGAGCCATTGCTAATGGGTGTCAGTCAGACCATGTCCACATCCATGGCACACTGAGTGCTATCAGTTACCGAAATACGGTCCATGTTCAACATGTCATTCCCAAGCTACAACAGTCAGGCACTATCTTCATGCATGACAATGCCAGACCACATGCGGCTCATATCTGTCAAGGCTCGCCTACCTGGACCAGAACAATGTTGCTGTCCTTCCTTGGCCAGCATATTCAACCGAATAGACCATCTTTAGGATGAACTGGATTAACGGGTGAGATACAGAGATCCTGCTCCAGCAACACATGCGCAACTTGGACTGCAGGAGGAATTAATTAAATTATTTTTCTCTATGGCTTAAAGTAAATAAAGTGATATCAACCATAATTTGCCATTGATAGTTAATAGGAAGAGGGTGGCATGACATCAAAAAAAAAATTATGGGTTTTTACTGTTTATTCAGTGTATATGGTAGAAATAAATTGTAGCTATGGCAGCATATTTTCACACTCTAAAGACCTGCTCCTAAAATTTAAAATTAATTAATGACTATAATGCTTAATTGGCTAATCTAATTTGATTTTAATGTTGTTTACATGCTCATTGGAAGAATTGCGGAAGGGTTGGAGCAAAAAACACGAATCTCACTGCACAAAAAACTACATAAATGCAGACCCCAACTGTTTTTACTACTTACAAAACATTTCATTCATTGGGGTTGTCACCATCTAAAATGTGAATGCCTTGGAGGACAACAGAGTGTAGTACAGTCACGTCAGGAGTGTAATGACAGAGACGGAAAATCGGTTCAGAAACTAATTAACAAGACATACTGGGAGCAACAACAGGTTGCGACTTAGTGTCATAAATTTAAATTACAGCAAGGAATACTCAAAAGTTGCAAAATCAAATTACCATCACAAAGCCGTTGACCAGCATTAACACGGTCAGTTTTTGTCCAACAGTTCCTTTTTTGACTTGAACAGATCAATGAAACGTGGGGTTTGCTGGTCAAAGAGGTCTCGCTCCATATTCTTACTAGCAATTCTATTAAACTCAGTAAATACCTGAAAAAGCAGCAATTACATTATTTGACTGGTAGGGAGCTTTCGAAAAGTGAAATGTTGCATTGGAGGAACCTCAACCCTTCAGACGGTATTCAAAACAAAAAATTAGCTCACCTGGCTCTCTGTGAAAGGTTCCGTTCATCCTTTAACTATGTTCTGTACAGTGTGCTCCATCTTCACAATCTGTGATCTGCGTAGTGGGATTAATTAGTCCATTATTTGTGAGACGAGAATGCCATTTGGTCTCTTTTTCTTCATTTCATCAATGAGAACCTTTCTGGCATTTTTCGAGGCTTGTTTCATCATGACCTTAAGGTAAATTAGGCAGATCATTTATTTTACCTGTTTTGGGGAATTTGGTTCCTGACTGCTCTAGCTTGGGAACTCGCAGCAATAACCTATGGTCCATTTTGATAAATCGTCTTGAGGATAAAATTAATTGTTCAGTGTTTGTCACTTAGCATACTAGCATACCGTTTAAGTGTAACAGGCCTCCAACTCTGTAAAGTGACAGGGGGAAACCATCATTTATTTCAGACAACTGGGTGACCGAGAAGGTGGACAAATGGCTACCACAGAGCTCATATGCTCTAAGTCCACAGACTAATACTATATCGGTATTATTCACCACAAGCTTTGCGATTTGTCTAATAATCTGGTAGGCCTGAGCGAGATCCAACTGAAATGACCATATGAACACTGTACTTAATGCCATCGACGCAAACAGGTGATGCAGCAGATACTGCGGTCTGCTGGCCATTCCTGTGATAGAGACAGTGCTGCACATTTTCAGGAAATGAAGCAACCATCATACTTTTTTTATATTAAAACTTGTGTTTTCCTTAAAAATGCATTGTCCACACATCATATAATGGACCAATAATTATAATTAGTTGAGGGTAGTGCTCAATGTAGAGGTGCTTGGGTCGGAGTCTTTCGTTTGGGAAAACTTTCAGGAATAGATTTCTATGTTCTGCAATCTTGCAAACAGGAAAGCACACCGTCTCGTCTGTATAGCTTGCCGGCACTGACAATTGAACTTCTTCTTTAAAGTTCATTCAAACTTCCTAAGTTTCACCCCTCATAGAACCCTCCCAAAGAATGGGCACCTTAATTGTCTGCTGCAAAAAATTATACAGTGCCTTTTATTCTAAATTCTAACTACTCAACATATACATCATGTTGCTCAAGTGAAACAAGTTCATGAATTAAAGGGCGAAGAATTTCCATAACCATAGTCTCTAATATTGTTGAACTAGCAAAGCAGAGCAAGCTAAATGGAGTGAAGAGAAGAGAGATATTTTAGGTGTAAATTTCCAAGTACCGATTATTTGGCATATAGCTAGTCCTATGCGTTTCTTTTTGGAGGTTCCCAAGGGGTTAGCCACCTTAAAATCATCAATGTACAAGCTTTTCTGGGTCACACGGCTGACAATGGAATACAGTTTAACTTGCTTTCCCTGGATCCTTTTGAGTGTGCCATATTAATAAGTGTACCTTGAGTCCATTAACAGATTTAAAAGTGCAGGGAAATTCCTCATAAAGGCATGAGAATGCTGATATCCCTGTGTTGCACGCACTTTTTTTTTTTTGCAGTAATGCTTAAGTAAGTAGAATGTGTGTTCAGCACAAAATATAAAGTACTTACAGTTCCACAGCATTGGAGTTTTTTAGTCTGCTTAGTATATTTAAAAAGGAAAGAAAAATTTTTAGATGTAAAACCATGAGTTAGACAAAAATAATGAAAATGTTAGTTATGCAACACCTGTGTAAATATAAAGTTTTGATCACTTGGTTCAAACAGTAAAATACTTGAGTTTGTGTGAGAGGTAACTGAACTGAAACATACACCAATATATTCATCAATGTTTTTCTTTTAATTTTCTTAAATGGATTTGCTTTTGTTGTAATCCAATAATGTTTATCTTTTAAATTGTGTTAATATACTCAAGATCATGAAAAACGATAATAATTCTGAAAGATTAATAGTTCAAAGTGTAGAAATTAGGGTAAAATACCTTTTACTACTGGGATTGCAGAACGTGTGGAATGGTCACCATCTGTTTGAGCCCGTAGGGGGCAGCTAATAAAAATAGAACTAATGAAGAAAATTTAAAACAAAAACAAAATAACTATTTATTTACATAAAATATATCAGCAATCTCAAAAAATGATCAAATCTCCCCACACCTCACATGCCATGTCAAGTGCAAGTGAAAAATATTACATAAACCAATATACTACAAGTACTTTTCAGTATTGAGATAAACTACATAACATTCATGTGTTCCATGTCATTAATTTGTATGCCTCATTCCTGAGCGAACAAGAGAAAATAAAGGGCACAGAAATATATTTCGCAAGAATCTAAATTATATATTGAAGGCAATTCCGCACACGAAGAAAATATTTTTATCTGAGCAAACCAAAACAATCTGTACTGTGCTTAATAAATACATCTGGATTTCTGTTATCATGCATATTACCATACAATATCCCATTGGTCACCTAGGAATGACGCACAAATATACATTAGAGTGCACAGCATTTTTATTTATAATATTGAACCTTCCAAAAAGCTAAGCCACCATATCTGAGCCTCATCTCATACAAAAAAAGACAGGATAATAAAGATAAGACCATTAAGCCCTTTTATATAAGTTTGCTTGTATATTGTCATTTTTTAATCTTTTATCTTTTCTATATCTGCTAAATGCATCGAAACCAATTTGCATCGTGGGTTAAAATTTAATTCACTCTGGTGGGCCAAGTTCAACATATAGCTTCGATGATATTTAAAATGGAAGTTAGCCAACATTAAATGTGAGACAAAAATATGTCAAGACGTCAAACGTTATGTGTTGTGTTGCAGAGATACATTAACGTTATCCACTTATGTTAGCATGCTAACCAGCCATTCATAGCCTGTCCCATCTAGTAATACAACTTTGTACCTCAATGGTGGGAAGCTAACTGTGGTCGGGGGAGAGTGCGCAGCAACGACGGCACAGGGAAGCAACTGCGTTTGCGAACACTGGCACACACCATGTTATGCCAGGGTTCTGTGTGGTCCTTCGTTGATGAGGGTATAGACAGGTTCAACTTGGGTCCACCTAGTTAGGTCTGGGTCAAACTAGTTACGTCCTCTGACAATGACCAATCTGTGCCCCGACAGCTTAAGAATAAAGACAAACAAGTCCCAAGTTAATGTCCAGGTAACAAAGACACAGGCCCAAATTAAATCATAAATCAGGTCCAGCAATTACAAAGAAAAGTTCTCCGACCAATTCAACAATTCTTGCTCAAAGTCATATCAAGTCTAGTAAGTCCCCTGCAGGTCTAAACTAAAGACAAACAATCTCCCCCTCAAGATTCCATTCAATACCAAAGTGAAGATAAACAAGTCCCAGGTTTACGGGTTATGATAACAACCAGTCCCTTCTTATCAGGTCAAGATCATAAAGTTTCATGTTCAGTTCTATATTGTTTTTGAAGTATTATACAAGTCATATATGTTTTTTGTTCTTCCTTTTTTTGTAAAAATCAGTACATTTCATGAGAAATGAATGAAGCATAGAATGTACCTGGAGTCATGAATGACGGGTACACTCAAAAAACATTATTAAAGTGCCTTCAGATCTTACATGATTGAGAGGAAAGGAGCAACGCAGAGATAGGTACTGTTGATCCAACCATGTCTTTGCACAATTTCCAATCCTTTTTTGGTACCATATGATCATACACTGTTTACAACAAATTAAGATTATCATGAGCTGTAGTTATTGAAAAAGAAAATGACACAAGCAACCTCTCACATTGTACATTGATAATCAATTGCACACAAAATTTTTCAGATTTTTAAAGATGCTAATAAGTAGAATTCAATCTTATTAAACATAACCAGGTGGATATCTTATAGGTTAATTCCAACATCCATCATTGTACTAGACAAACTTTCTCCCCTCCGGTATAAGCATATGCAACAGCAGTCTACTGATGTATAAAAAAAACAGCAGACTATTGTAATGTAAAATAAATAGGGTTGCATATCTTGACTGCATAATTACATTTGCCCACTCGAAGAGACACACACAGTAAGAGGAGACCCATCTTTTTCTGCAGAGTCTTTGGACCAAGTAGACCATACACCAAGTAGTAATGTCCATCAAAGGAATGAGGAAAGTTCAGCCCTCTACTATGAAGGTTAAACTTTTGGTTGTGAGAATTTACCCCAGAGCAGCACACATTGACCAAAGATAGAGGGGCGCTGTTTAACTCAGTGTAACATAATCTATGACAAAAGTGGATTTTTCATGTGGCAGCAAGAGCTAATAATGCTAAATGATTTAAAAAGAACAGGGGAAGGCTAGTTTCCATTGGTTACAGATTTAAAGCAGAGCAGCATTCTCAAGTCAAATCAATATGCAGCTTAGATTATGTGGTCCTTGCAACAGCTGGAGAGCTGGATGAACAGGTAAGAGTAATGGAGTACTGGTGACCTTTGATCCTCCAGCAGAGAGATTTTTCGCTTCATTGCCTTTCAGCATTCAGATCCCACAGGGAGCAGCAGCAGGGTAGCAACTGGTAAGTGGTTCACTTTCCTCTAGTAACACTCATTAATTTCATTAATTTGACTTTTTAGCCTTTTAAAGCACACATGAACTGCAAGCAATAGCAAGTAGTCTTCTTTTTCCTAATTCCTTTTTTTTGTTCACATTTTTATTTTCCTAATGGTTGATAATAATGAAGAGAATGCTGGATATCCTTTTCAAGCAACCGGTGAGTCTGAAGAACCTGGCACAGGTAATCGTTAGTAAGAAAATGTACATTAGGCACAATTAAGAAAAGTTATTTTATAGCAAAAAATAAACTAAAACATACCTAAAAGCGTTATTCCCAGGCAGTCTGCCATATATATTGACACTTTGATATGCATACACATTTACTCATATGTTATCAATGCATTATATGATCCTTTCATATCAAAGTTGTTCAGCGTGAGCCTATAAAATTACTTTGGAGATTGACAGGAGCGACTGTGGAAAAGTCAATTTCATCTGACAAGCCATCCAGCTAATGGCCAAACACTGCGGGCTGCATCATCAAATATATTTCCAGCTCCAGTCAGGGTAACTTTCTTGCATGAGCTAAATTTGTATTATGCCTCTTCGTGATTTATGAATGCCATTGCGAAAATTACTTCATAGCAATATCTGAATCATTGGTTGAAGAAGAATGAAGACTGACATAAGATGAAAAAATCATGGAGGGAGTAAAATAATTTGTCATTTTTTTTGTTTTAATATATTTCATAAAGGGTGTTGTTGGTTCCATACCACAGTCATTTTGCTTTTAAGAGCTACAAAGATCTCTGTCCAGTTCCAGTGGCCCTTTTTTCCCCATTGGATTCCCAGTGGACAGTCAAATCCAGTAGGACCACTTTCTTTGTTGAAAATGATGTTAACACCACATCTGGGCAGACACAAGTGGTTGCACTGTTCGCTAGTCAATGTAGCTGCCTTCCTAAACCAACCTGATGCCACCAGCCCCTTGTAGTGTCTTGAGGCCCTCCTCAAGAAGAAGCTGGACTGATGTTGAGCGTGCTCACCAGCACTGATGAAGGTGATGCCATTTTTGGGGATTGCTGATACTTGCTGTATCTGGCATGGGACTATATCATAAGCTTATTGGATGAGAAAACTTGACCTCTAAGAGGTCTGTCCTGGTGATTTACATGCTGACCATCTTACTGCAGCCTATTTCATCCATCTACACACAAACTAGGCAAAAAGCTTATCAAATGCTAAAATTACTATTGGGAAAGGCTGGATGGATCCTATCATAGACATGTCAGAGAAATGCAAAAGCGTTTGGTTGTTGCCATACATTTGTGGGCGATTAATTTCTTTTTCTACTTTATACAACAGAATTATTGCTTTGCTGCCTTGTCCAAATGAGTGTCAAAGTGTAAGGTGGTTCACTGTATGAGTGTTTTTTTTATTATTGTATGTATGAATTAAGGGGGTTATCTAGAGTATGAGGTCAGTGAATACTGGGGTGCCTATTACTAAAGAAATATCTATTGAAACCCATGAGAAACTGTAGTGGCACAAATCACACAAACTGTTTGAATGCTATGAAAAGTAATATGTTTTTACTTAAATATGCAAAGTTTCAGCTTGTTTGTGTTAATAAAAGTAAATTTCAATAACATATAACAATATTTTAATGCTTTATTAGCCTTTGACTTATTTTAGATTAAACCGGTTCGATTCATATTTTGAACAGCTTGATATAAAACAACTTATTTGTATTATAATGATAAAATAAAAATTGTGTTATTTTCACAAAACACATAAAAGCCTGATGTAACAGGCACCTTGTCAATTCTCTGACAAAACTCTATTTTGTATCCCTCATATATTTTTTTAAATGAAAAGTTGGGCTGTGTTCCTATGGGTGATTCCTTTTTTTTTTTTTACATGTGTGATGTTCCGGTTATTGTGAGTGCATCATGGCTCATTAATAGTTTTTAATGTCTATTCATCCTAGTCCTCCACTCCCTGCTGCACTCTCATGTCTGTACTTGTGTCTGTCCAGCCTTATTCCACTCTAGCTGGCACTACACATGCCTCCTCCATCTCCATCCTCTTTATTGGGAGCCGGGTGACTGATAGACCCCTGCTGCATCATGTGGACTTTGTGTATCTATGAGCCATGAGTGTCATGAGTCATGATGACATATTGGTTTAGACAGCTAGTGCACCCTGTTATCTGTCTTGTCTGTCAGGTTCCTGATTAGCAGGCATGTTCTCCACAAATTTGTCGTGAAGAAGCCTCATCCCTGAACTTCTGCTGCCTCGAGATGTGCACAGAGTGCATATGAAGCGGCAAGCTCAATTTTTCAAGACAAACATGCATCATTTCCTACATGTGTTTGTTCTTTCTGTAGTGTTTTAGTGTGAGAAGATTGAGTGAGTGGGTTCCCTGTTTGGCGTGATGTGTCAGTTTTGTATGACTAACAGATTTTGACTCTGAGCGAAATACGCCACTCGGGAAGAATACATCAGGCTGTAAAAGAAAACAATTAAAATCTCAGGGCCACAACATAAATGAGCTCCGATGTGGGTAGTAGCATGTGGTCGGCAAGTGAACTTTAGGAGAACATTTAATAGGAAAAAATATGAGGCTCTTAACTTAATGAACTACTCGTGTAAGCACACTCCCCACTAATTACTTTGCATTCCTATGTCAATAATTATAAACAAAATGCCAATCCACAATTCATATAGATCTGAAAGCACTTTCTATCACTGTTTCTAAAGAAAATGGAAGATCCTGTCACATTATTTTCGTCAATAGCTGGAATAAAAAATGTAAATTCGAACTACTCGCTACTCCTCAACTGTGTATGAGGATCATGTTATATGATGTTTAGGTTCAGAACATTCACGGAGAGGACTTTTTGGATCAATATCTCTGACAAAGACCTGGTAATTGTAATGTAAAGATATATTTTATTTGTACGGGTAATATAATTTGGGATTCGTAGGAGTCTTTTCTTCTTCAATGGCAGTTGACATCTATTTAGTAAGGTTACTTCATCCTCCTCGCTCAACGCAGTTTGCCACACACTATTTCTATGAAATGATTTACATCTTCAGAGACGTTAATCAGTAGTGATTGTGGCCATAAGAATGCATCCTAATGCCAGGTGTGCTCATGAGTGGATATTTCAAACGAAAATATATAAAAAAAAAATATATATATTTTGATTTAACAGAAACTGAAATTATTCGAAGATTCAAGTTGCCAGCTCCCCTGATTTCGATGAGAAACTATTTCAAAATACATGGATTCCATGCAGAAGAAGTTTTGCGATCCTAAGAACCCACCTATGAAGACGGCTGACTCTAATAAGATCCTACTATGACTTGTTACCTTTACAGACTCCAGTCATCTCACAATAAATGAATTCAGAACGAATGACTGACTTTCTATACTATTTAGTGAACACAACCTACTCAAAATTCAATACATAAAAAGATGCCACCTTATGAACAAGAATACATTTTAGCATACATATTAGGAATATGTAGCGTTATATATGATTTGTATTGCCATATTTGGACGGGCCTATGATAATTTATACCCCAGCACCTGTGTTTCGTGTGGTGCATTCGCACTGGATAACTGAAGTCTGTATTTCACTGTAATTTATAGACATTATCCGCCCGGATATGATTTGAAGGCTCTTCCCTCGGGTTCGACAGCGGGTGGAAGAAGCGCTGATATGGTAGGTAATTAGGGGTAGAATATATGCTTTGCATATTACAGGCATGGTGGAATTCGGCAGTAATGAATATCACAGACATCCTCCATAATTATTACAAATTACCACAGGTCCTGAGGTAATACTAGCTCCGTGTTATTACGTGTAAAATGATGCGCTTCCTATGATTGCTGCGCATGGGGTTCTCGCAAGCAATAAACCACTCCAGAGTTCACTTGAAAGTAACTTCAAGAGGTCGGTAGAAACGGTCAAAATATAGTCTAATAATAATAATTATGTTCCTTGGGTGGACCACCATCAATTTGTAAGGCTTGAGAGGCAATGAATGTTACTCTTCCTTTGGACCTGTGCTTCAGATCATGCCACCTCCTTTTGACTTCCAGCTCGCGGTCTGAGAATTACATTTTTATTGTCTTATTACAGGAAGTAAGGCTTGTTGGCATTGTGTATGTGTTTCCTGACGTTTCTTGCATTTCTTAAACCAATTGTCATATCAATCAATCACATCTTGTATGTTAGCTTTGTTCAGGTACTTCAGTGTTAGCCACTTTAACAATGTTAGCTCCTTGAAACTTGGTAAGCCCTTCGGAATGATTTAATTTGAAGCGTCTGATTAAGTTCTTTGTGCTGAACGTTTTCTTTGGGGTATCATCTGGTTAGAGCGTTTTCCTTGACTGCTCAACCATCAGGCCATGATTTCACTTCCTGTTATGATGCTTATGGCTCTGCAAAGTGCAAAGCTCTGTGATGGAGGTGGTACACATATACATTCTGTGTCACAGCGTAGAAAACTCTCTGCTTCACTAATTGGCATTCTAGCTGTCACTAATATCTATTATCATCACTGTTCCGATCTGATAGTCATCTCTGTTGCAGCTTCAAAGATCTAATTACATTTGGCATTAACTTCTAGAGGTGACTTAATGTCAAACCAAAATTAATGCTTTATTGTGTGGCTGTTAAATTTGGATCTGAATGTCTTTGGTTCTATAAACACTTTGTTCTTAAACAGCAGGATGTTTAATATTATACACACATTATTACACACAGATCTTATAATAACTGATATTTCTTAGGGCTGACCAGGTTCCTAGACTGGATATTTTCACATTTATCTTTTCAGGGGATGTTTTGGAACTTAAAAAGAAATGTATGGATAAATCAAACTCACTCACTTACAAGGCTTACACTTTGAAGCTCGGACCTGTCATTTTATTGAGTCTATAACATTAACAGCAACATTAACAGTCAGCACTACCAATTAAATACTATAAATTAAATACTCTCCTCTATATCTACTAATGTAAAAAAAACAACCCGTAAAGATTATCTATATATGTATGCTTGTTCAACATGTTATTAAATTGAAGTGATTACCTGGTTATGGATATTGTTGGGTGATTTACATTTTTGCTCCTTTTGTATTTGTCTGTTTGTATATATATTTGTTTGATGGTGAGCAGGATCTCAGAAAAACTACGGGATGGATTTGTATGAAATGTTACCCAGAGGTTGTTTTTTCGCATATCCCAGATGTGATACGTTATCTATTTCATTGCATTTAAAATCAGATCAAATGAAATAATAAGCCAATTGGAGTAATAATGTCAAATTTGGCTATTGCTGCCTTTGTTTCTTGGATATTCAATTGGGGTGGATGGTTTGGAGCTGTGGTAGAGCTGTTTGTAATCGGTATAAAAGCGAAAACTGAAACCGTGTTGGCGGATGACCTGGCCAAGGGGGAGCATATAGATGATGAAGAGAAAGGGTCCGAGAACAGAACCCTGAGGGCATGCCTTGGTAAACTGCTCTTTCTAGGATTTTACTGAGGAAAAGAAGGTTGGAGATAAGCCGGTAGTTGTTGAGGTCCTCCGGCTTCTTGAGGATAGGGGTGGCTGACACCATTTTGAAGCAGGAGGGAAATGTGACTGATTCCAGGGAGGAGTTAATGACTGTGACCATGGTGGTACAGAGAGCAGGTAGACGTGCCTTGACAAGGGCTGTGGGGTCCAGGGAGCAGGTGGAAGCCTTAGCCTTAGTGTCCAACTTGGCCACTAGAGGGAATCCACAGTGGTGCAGAATGAGAGGCAGCAGTGAGGCTGGCATCCAGGGAGGGAGCATTGTGCTGTGCTGGAGGGGTGGTAAGTCAGGGTGGGGAAGGAGTTGCTGAAGGAGGGAGTCGACTTCGGCCTGGAATAAATGTAGGATCTTGGAGCAACGTTCTGTGGCATCTTGAGGGTTGTGGCGGTCAATAGGGCGGAGTAGTTGGTTGATGATGATAAAAGCATTCTGGGTTGGTGTTGCTGGTTGCCGATGAGAGTAGAGTAATATTGTGTCCTGGTTTTTGAGAGAGCTTCCTTGCAGGGTCTCATGTGGTCTTTGAAGGCGTCCAGGTAGACGGGGAGGCCGGTTCTGTTCAGTGTACCAGGGGGCTTGTCTGGGGAATGAGACAGAGCGTGTTTTAAAGGAGGAATTGTGTCAAGGCTACGGGACAGGGCGGAGTTGTAGTGGGCTGCAGATCCAGTGTTTGACCTTTAGTGTGGGTTGGACCTTGAATATGCTGAGGGCTGTTGAAAGAATCTAAAAGTGAAACAAATTCAGCAGTGAATGTGCAGTTAGTGGAGTCGACAAGGATATCAAAATTAGCAAGGAGGAGTTTTTGATGGAGACCTGGAGCAGACCGAGGTGAGTAACTCTGATAGTTTAGACATGAAGGTGGTGGAGGCTTTGGGGGGGCGGCAGAGAAGGACTTTTCCAAGTGGAGCAAGCCCAGATAGATTGAATGCAACACATTCCAGAGAGGTGGGATTTGGTACTGGAAGCTCTTTGACCAGGAAGTCCTCCCGATATATTATGGCCACCCCACGACCGCGGCCCGTGGAGCTTGGCTTCTCAGGATGGTGGGTCAAACAAGGTTGGGAAAGTGCGGTGACAGTGTCCGATGTAGATCACTGGTCCAGCCGAAACCCAGAGGGGGAATCATCCTCAGTTTTTGGCAGAGCGAACGGATGGTCGCTGGCTGATGTTGGGAGGCTAACAGTTAGCCAGCTGAGGCTAACAGCTGGTCGGCTGTTAAAGCTAACAGCTGATCGGCGGAGATATTGATTAGACAGACTGACAGAGCCAATAAATCGTGGCAAACAAAGGTCGAGTTGGGAGAATCGGTTAATCCTCAGTAATGCCGAAGACAACGATGAGTCACAGGCTAATGCTGGAGGTTAACAGCTAGCCAGCAGAGGCAACAGCTGATCAGTGGTGAGTGAGTGCAGCAACACAAAGTTTGACAGCAGCAAAAAGTTTCAGATTGATAAGATTGATGAGTCGGGGTGAGGTAGAAAGGTGATTAGAATAATCAACGCTATGGACACTAAAGCACTAGAGCAGAAATGAGATGAGAAAAGCACAGTTATGCCAGACATTTGAAGCGGCAATATTCACACCAGTGTCCTTACCAAGGTGTATGAACCTAGGATTCATGAGCTTTTCACTTGGAGAGAATATTATTTTTGTGGTCAAAGCTTTCAATGAGTTCCTATTACTGTAAAGTGTAACCTTCCGGATGCAGCTTTACAAATAAAGCTCCCAACCAACCTTCTGCTATATGTTACCGGTGACAAGATGACTAGATATCCTTAACATTAGTCTAGTCTACTAACTACATTTGACATTACCATGGGTAATATATATAATTTCTAACAAGATACAGTCTACTCTGCCTCTGATTGCTAGCTTTTACTACGTTTATTAAGTTGAAAGTTTGAGTAAAGCATGTATACTGTAATATGTGGACCTATGATTTTGTCAGTAATTTTTCTTAAACTTAATTTCTATAAGATTGTACAGTCCATTTTGTTAGCACCACTGCTGGCTGAAATCCGGACGTAGCCCGGAGTAGAGCTGTTGGTCTTTTGGATCAAAAGGAGCCTGTGGAAGTGGTTGGGGCATTTGATTAGGGTAAAGTCAAAAGTCCAAGTCAACTTCATTGTCATTTCTCCCATGTTCTAGACATATGCAGAGACTGAAATGACATTTTCCTCCATCCACGGTGAAAAATGCAAAACACATAAATATATCTACAAAATGAGTGCAAGTGATGAGATGTACAAACAATATAATAAAATATAAAATATACATATGCATATATATATATATATATATATGTATATGTACACACACCAACACCTATACATACACGTACACTGCAGCAATTTTAAAGTGACTTGTGGGGGTTCAGAGTCTAGAGGGGAGAGAGTTCAGCTTCCTGACAGCCTGATGGATGAAGCCGTTTGTCAGTTTGGTGGAGCGGACACATAGGCGCCGGTACTTTTCCCAGAGGGCTGAAGAGGCTGTGTACTGGTTGGCTGGGCTCACCCACAATGCGCATTGCTTTCCGGGGGAGGCAGGTGTTGTAGATGTCAAAGGGCGGGACAGATAAATCCAATGATCTACCCAGCTGTGTTCATTATTCGCTGCAGGGTCTGCTGGTTGTATTGGGGGGGGGGGGACCTCATGCCCAGGAAGTTGGTGCTGCTCAGCCTGTTCACAGCAGCACCGTCGATGGTCAGTGGGGGATGTTGGGCGCAGCCTCTCCACAAGTCAATGACAATATCCTGAAGTCAAATGATCTCCTTCCTGTAGTTTGAATCGTAGTTTTTGGAGAACTGGTCCAGCTTCCAGATGAGCTGTTGTGGGATGATGGTATTTAATGCTGAACTAGATTCTAAGATCCGCATTCTCACATGTCCAACAGACACTTAGATAACATCTGATGTCTAAATAAATGTGAAATATAAACATATTACTTACTTTTCAAGAGGAGATATTTATTTTTGCACATTTTTCATTCGTGTTGTAGCTTTTGTGTTGCTTTCTGATATTTGCCTCTGTGTTGGAGCTTTTGAATTTGCATTTTGAACCATCTTGGCAACAGTATTCTTCTGGGACAGCAGAGGTTCGTACGTTTACAGGGGAAATTTAACACATAATAACACACTATCTAATGTATTAGCACAAACTGTTTTCAAACCAACCACAGGCAAAATAGACAGAGCCAGAGAATACAAACATTTCTATAGTCTCAAAATTGTGACAAGTCCTTGAAAATTCCTGATTTCACCACAAGCTTACCAGAGGTATAATACCACTGGCATGGACCCAAGCCCTGTAAGTTGGTACACCATTGAAATGTCTCCAGGACTATTGGATGGATTTCTGTGACAACTTGTGCAGACATTCATGATCCCCTGACTTTTCATCTAGTACCAAGTTATGAATTTCAGATTTTTGTTATTTGTATCAAATATCTCATACATATCTCAAATATCTCATATTCTATCTAAACAAGGAAAATTTGTCGCAGATAATCACTGTTCGCAAAGATTAGATTTGCATCATACTGGGGATCAACCTAACTAACCTTTCACGTGGGTCAGCCATTATCTTAAAATTTATTTTCACTCTTAGAATTGAATGCATTAGTTTTTGACCAGGCTACAGCAAAATAATGACGTTCACCATCAGTTGTACTTTATCTTAAATTATAAATCTTTTGCATCCTAACATCCCAGACTAAGAAAGTGAACTTGGCTAATGACATATCTGCTGAAAATGAAGCGTTGAATTTGTTTGCATTCTGAAGTAAGCATTTAGCTCCAAGCACAACTATGAGCACAGCGCTGAGGTGTTAGATTGATTAAAATCATTCCTGTGACACTGTTTCTCCCTACAGTTAAAAGACATGGAAAGACACCCAAAGAAAAAATTGAAACCTTAAGAAAAAATAAGCACATACTATGTCATTTTAGCTGTGCTCATACAACCTTGTCTCAGCTCACAATACTGTTTAATCTTTAAGTTAATGTATTCCTACAAAATGAGCGGTGTTGAGACTAGAAACTCATGGGTACTCTGTAACACATGCAATGCATTTCTGTTCTGGCTGCACCAACTGCTCACTTAGGTATTAAGAACTCAAACGTTGTGTAGTTATGCAAAGTGGAAATTCTGTATTATACCTTGCATCTGAATAAAAATAGCTGGTTGAGCAACTTTTTCCTTCAGCTCTCAATGGTTTTTAAATGTATCATTACCTCTGTCCTGACAAATCATCATTTAAAAAAGCATACCTGCAGAGACTTACAGTTAGTCTCTCATTCAAGTTGTAAGATTGCACTTGGTCTGTCAGAAGGTCTTACTGACTACACCAAATCCAATCAACAAAAAAAAAATCTTATCCCTATTAGCAAAGATACAGATGGAATCCTCTGTAACTTAAAATGTGCTTAACCAATCAGTTGAACAGGAAAGTAACAGGTCAACAATTAGAGTCCCTATTTCTTATTGAAAAATGTGACTGAACCTGTTTACCATATACATGCTACCACTCAGTCATGTTATAAAGTGTGAGTGATTATGGATCGTGCCCTGTGGGACAACACAGGTCAAAGGGGACACCAAAGGGGTGGCATAACCACAGTTATTCAGAAAGTCCAATTCGATCAGTGGGATTTTTTTTTTTTGCAATTTAGCATGTTGGGATTAAATAACAGAATTAAACAGAAAAAAAAAAAATCTTATTTTCTAAAAACATGCTCTTGCTAAAAGGCTGAGCTAATCTAATAATCTAATAATAATATATAATTAACTGTTTTCATTGAAATAAAAGATTTCATCTTGAAAAAAAGTCTTGTTTTTTTAACTGTTTAAAAACATGCTTTACCACACGATTTTTATTTTTATGATAAATTTAGAGTATTAAATTAATAAATTCACCAAAGAAATAAAATATGTAAAAAAATAAATGTACTATAGTTATTATTTGGTGATGACATTAGAAGGTACGGTAACCTTCGGATTTTAGGATTTCACAAGTGAAAGTTCCTTCAAATTGAATTCAGGGAAATTTTCAACTTAAGTAACTTTTAAACGTTTTGGGCAAATTTTCAACTGTCTCATGTTGGAAAGTAGCATGAGGTATCATTCCAATAAGAAAAATTAAAATTAATACAAATTGGGACCAATCTTAAATACTTTAGTCTCCAGATTACAGTGTATATTTCACCCATTGTAGCACACATATCAGAACATTCTGACTGTAAATCTGCTTTTAGCTTTGAGATGTTTCTCATTCTCAGCCTCAGGGCAGATCTGGAGCGAGCTTCAAAATTGAATTAAAATGAGCAGCAAAATAATAAACATTAAATGTAAATATTTTCAATTTAGAATTCAGCAGTTGTCGAATCCAGTCGGTTGGTTTTACATGGACATGAAATATAACCATCAGTAATATGTTGTGCCTTGCTCATGCTGCAGAGGAGTCAGGGTGATGCCGGTCTTATTCATACCACCTGACAATCTGAGGAGGGACCCTGTCTGGAACTGGGCTTAGTCACAATTTTGGTAGTGTGAGGGATCTATAGGTCTAATCATTCTTGTAATAATCTATTTGGAGCCACATCAATAATTTCCATGTCATGCCCTCTTCCTCCTGCCCTCCTAGCCGGAGGCTCTCTGTGTGTCTGTGCCTATTACACAAGTGGTAGGAGTGCCAGCTGCTTTCCCCCTACAATCTGAACATTTAGAAAAAGAGGCCTTTAACTCCACCCCTGTGCCAGATCGTAGATTCTGCTTCTTCATTCAGTCTCCTCCACCCTCAGAGTCAGTTTTAAAACGTATTATCGTTGACTGATTACTAACATCTCCCTCTGCCTGTGGTGACCTACAACCCAACTCCAGTCATAGTCACTCGTATGGACCACCTCTTCCACCTGGACTTCAGAGCCCCATACTCCACCCCATCAGCCATCTTCTCTGGACTTGCTCAGCCCTGTTAAAGTCTTCACTTATGACCCCTCTGTGACCTCCATTATCCCTGACACATCGGCTGTGTTAATACATACCCTTTTGCAACCTTGCAATCCCCCCTCATGTGTTTGCATCTGGGTAAAAGCTTTAACCTTCCCAACATGTCAAACATTTTTGATATTTAGGAGTAAAGATTACATCGGTGGAATATTACATCTTGCTTTCTGGGTGAGATCTATATAACCAATGAGAGAAATCCCATTCTGGCTGACAAAGCTTCCAAGCAATGAAAGAAATTGCTTTCATTGTTTCTTCTGGCACATGAATCTTAATGATATCGTGTAGTTTGTGATACCCCATTATTTTTTAATATTATTTGGAACACATTCAGCTGACATGCAGGCCTAGGTACTGAAACCAATTTAGGTAACTAGCTAAAAATAATTTTCAATTAGTAGCATTAGCATTTTTTTTATGTGTAGTTGATAGACTTTAATTCCACAGGGATCCCTGATATTGCACAGATTAATGCCATTAACTCACTTTTTATCCATTCATGACAAAATTGGTTAAAGATTTATTGGAGCTTGATAGTCGCTATCAACCTACAAAGTAAGTTTACTTTGAGACTATATTTTAAGTTTGAGGTTTTTTCCAAATATATATTTAAGCTACTTGAAAACACAATTGCTTGCAAAATAAAGGGAGTTTTGTGGCCACTTGTGATGCAAGACCTAAGAAATCCCATTAATCAAAACCGTATTTTTGAGAGACCGCCATTTACACACAAAACAATATCTTTATTATATAACCAGGAAACCTCCAATTGAAACAAGGGTAATTTTTTCTAAAGGAGATTTTCTATGCATGTATTGAACTTATTAACCCTTAGAAAATCCCTTTATTTTTTCATGAGCTGTTGTGTTTAGTTTTTTCACCCAAGTTTTTGTCAGTTAAATATTATTTCACAATGTTTAATGGAAAAAGAGAAGAGTCACCACCAGTAGAGATGACCTAACAGATTATCATCAAAGTCTACGTTTAATATCAGCAGCTTTAGAAGCTTCCAGCGTCACTGCTTCATTGTCCTACCTTAAGGTTAACTCCAACCACCCTCATCTACTTCATTTACAGCTGGATCTGAAGATGTTATTTGTTGTCAAAGATTGAAAGAATTAATTATACACTAACTGTCCAACAATAAATGACGGACAAATTCAGTGATTTCGGAGGGGTGACTGATTTAGCGTACGCATCATCTATTCAACAAGGGTTGTTATATTTAATCATATAAAGATGATTTTAGGTGATTGAATTGTTTCAAATTGCCCATATACTAATGAGCAGATCTGTACTACTTATATAAACTGATAGAATGATGTAGACAAGTAGGTAGCTATGCTGATTGGATGAATCCTTCCTTGGATGATTGTTAACCCAGCCACAAAGAGGTCACTAACCAGTGTTCTTGTGCTGGTACCAAGCCTGGCTAAATGGGGTGCCTTGCATTAGCAAGGGCATCCGGCATATGGCCTATGCCTTATCCATATGCGCAATATGAGACTGATTCCCAAACTGGATTGGTTAGGACTCGGGTTAACAACGACCCCCTTTGGTACTGTTAGCCAGCAGGGCACCAGCCACAACTATAAATGGAAACTGGTGATCCGCTGTGGCGACCCTGAAAGGGAACAGGTGACAGACGAAGAAGTCCTTGCAGATGTTCTATCAGTAATGCTTCCTGAATTCTAGCGATCACCATGATAAATGAGGGGTGAGTCTTTAGAGGCATATATTCTTGTTGTAATAATGAAAACTGAGAAATTCAAAGATTATCTCAACTCCGATTATCAACTAAAGAGAATTTAAAAATTGCTTCAGGTTCACATCGTTATTTTATCTTAAATGAGCAAGTTGCTAAAAGTGGGTGAAAGATGTGGCGGTCACACAGAGTGATGTATAATGGAAGAGGAGTGACTGTAAGGAAAACAGTAGCGAGGTTCCGCTCCTTCACTACAGAAAATAAATCACTTTCAGCAGCTGCGTAAAATATAACGACTAACCTTGATAAGGCGCACTGGTAAAGACCTTGTTGTCTTTACCAGTGTAGATCCGCACTCAGAGGCCGGAGACAAATAAAGTTAATTGAGTAAGTGTGGTCATTTACCAGGCTGGTTCAATGGTGCAGGTCTCAGAAGTGAAAGATTAGATGAGGATATATGTCACAGGGAATGGGGATAACTTGTGAATGAACTTTGCGTGTTAGGTGAAGGAAGGCATCAGACCGACGCAAGCCCATTCTCTGACCAATTTTTTTCGAGAAAGTGGAACTTGATATATATACTGTGATATAAATATTTAAATGAAGCTTCAGAAATTCACTTGAAAATAGTATCATTGAACTGAGAAGACAGGCTATGATGAGAGAGAGCAGGACAGGTACACCGTGACCTGAGGGCTCTAGCTGTATGCCAGAGACCTAACATTCTCTGACGAAGTGACATCATGAAGCATTGCCCTCAACAAACATCTGCATAATAGCTCTTCAGCACAGTCAGAGAGAAGACAGATGAAAAGCGGTGAGGCCGACAGGAAGATGTGATGGGATGCTAGGGGATTATTCTCCTTCAGTGGGCACAGAGATGGCTCTCATCACACTGCATTTGTTCTAACCGCTGAACAATGTAACGTTCTCCACACTCCAAAGCAGAGCACTTTGCATTATTTGGTGAAAAATTACAAGCAGTATCATTACTATTAGCCATCAGTCACTTCACTCATATGATTGATGATAGGATGATTCAAAGCATGTACTACAGAGAAAATGGTTCAAATTGCACTTTAAACTTTATTTGATTTCATCTATGAACAACGTATAGAATGCTGTTTTTTCGTTTCATCATCTCATATCCGCATACAAATAGAAGTTGTTGCTATGTTATTCAGCATTAAATTAAGGATATGATATTAATATGATGTATCAACGATATGGGAAACTTGAGAATGAGAATCCTGCCGAGTTTTTTGGGCTTATTTGCTATTTAAGAAGCTTACAGTCAGGAAATGATGGAATATGGGTTCTGCAAAGCAAGTGAAAACAGTGGAACAGAGAAAAAACCCTATTATTATTCATAACTTCCATAATGTCGGCATTTGCTCTGAGTACAAGGCTAAATCCCCAGTGGCTCGGAATTGGCTAGATTTCACTGGCGTAATTTAAATTATTTAATGTCTATCTCTCCTTTTTTTTTTAAATTATACTGACTGATTTCAAGGCATTCTGTACGCTGAACCTTACCAGGACTACATTTAGTGTTTTATTTATAGAATACTACTTAATTGAATTTCTTTAATAAAATGGAAAATTTGTTAACAGTATTTCTTTGGCAAAAAATAAAAAGTTGACTTTACTGAGTAAAATATTAACTTTTAGGAATAAAATCTGACACAAACAAAATCTCCTTGAGTCAATTCACATGCCCAAAAACGGTTAGGAAGTTATTTTCAAATAACAATGTTTTTTTTAGAAAAGCTCCTTCTGCTGAGTAAGATATTAAATTTTGGAATAAAATAAGATGGATACAAATCCATGAGTCCATTCTTATGCACGCAATTTGGACTAAATCAGTCCAATGGTTAAGAAATTATATCCGAAAACTTTGAGAAAAAAGCTACACCTAGTGTCAGAAATATCCCATTGATCTTTTCCAAAATCAATCTAGTTCTTCCTCACCCTTAATGGGTATAAAATTGGAAAATTATCTATTTAATAATTTTTGAGTTATCGCAGAGGATCTATGGCAGACACGATGCAGACGTGGTGATGACGATTCTATTCGGGGATATTATGAAAAACAAAAGTGACAGAAAAGGTTGAAGATTCTTTTGGATTTTAAGTAAAGCTTGCCCTGTAGCTTCCTCTGTTGACTTATTTTAAAGAACACGGAAATTATAAAAATAATTTGACCGTCCTGCCTGCTTGTGTGTATATGATCTGCTCATGTGTCTATCTGCTGTTCTCTCGGAGGTGGAGCTGACCCGTTTAATAGATCAGGGGCCGGTGCTCCAAAGGATACAAACGCATTCAGCATCCAGACCCTCACTTTCCTCTCTTCCATCGCCTTAACCAGTGCACCATTATTGCTTTGTTAGCTCACACTACACCATATAGTCACACATCCACATTTACACCTCTGATGCTACTGATTTTACACACCTTATCTTATAGTTTTTGTTAAATTAAATAAATTTCTTATGTTTGCGTTCAGCACATCCCCTCCTTTCCCATTTGTTTTGACATGGCCTTCAGCTGGGTTACGACAGTAAGGAAATAAGGAAAATTTAAGAGGTAGACCAAGTTAAGGGGGCACAGTAAAGATTCACATTCACTTTTACTGTAAATCTCTTTACCACCTCAGGGGGCCACATAGTGGACTTTATCTCAATACATTAACGGCTAACCGTAATAAATGACTTAGTTAGCGGGAACCCTGAGTCTTCCCATCAATACACCACATCTATCTTATTCAGTACAGAGCCAATAAATGATTCACGTGGCAATAATAGTCCTTGCTTTTCCAATTTTAAGTCTTTTCCAGAGGCAATGAGAAGCTGCTCTCTGGAATCACGTTTACCGGTAGTTCTGAGGAAGAAATTATACAACTATTTTGCCTTGAATCAGTATACTCTTTTTCATTCCTGACACACTTATTGTCAGGACAGGACTCTATTTGTCCAAAATGAGACCATAATACGGTTTCCTCACAGGTTAAACTTTCCATTAAAGTACGTCATGTGGGCTTTTCATCAGTGGGAAAAATACATGTTTCCTCCTCTGTCCATTAGTCTGCCTTCCACATCAACATCTTCACGTCTGAGCACCAATTCTTGTCTTATTCCAGCTCATGCTCAGTGATCGCTCCCTCATCTCTGTTCTTCTTCAATCCCTCATTGCTCTTCTCTCCAGCTGCTGCTGGCTCAGATCTGCAAATGTCATTGGTGTCGAAGGCTTCACTCCTCACAGACATCTACGGGAATGTCTTTTTCTGAGCAGTTAAGGATGGACCAAATGTTTAAGTGCAGTCTTGAATGTGTTATTGAAAGTTTTGAATAATCTTCCATTACTGGCTCTCAGTTACACTGATAAAGGACTCTTACAAACCCAATGCAATGCAAAAGTTTATGAACAGATTGCTGGAGATCAATCAAATCAATCAAAAAAATGTTGTGGTAAAAAGTGAAGCAAAACATTTGGAAACTTTTGTTGCCTCAAACTAAGAGCTGATGGAGATTCCACAGTGGAATCTCCATTGGATGTTGTGCATCCAATATCCACCCAAATTACCTTCTCTTTACTTCAGCTGGATTTATAAATGTACTTTATCGTGCGGTTAAAAAACACAAGGTGAAGAAAAAAAGAATCTTGTCCATGTTAAAAAATCTCATAGATTACACTTTGTAACAATTGAAAGAGCTGCTGTAATGGTGTGCTTGAATGGTTCGTACACAGCAGTTGCAGACACCACTAGCTATCTCCAGTCGGTTGGCTGTCCTGATCAATTGAAGTGCTTTCCGTAATAAAATTCAAAAGGAGGATTTTGATTTTGTTTAAATAACTTGGGTGCTTTTAGAAAGATTTTAGATGGTATAATTCTTTGTGAAATGTTTTCCAATCCCTTCCATTTCCATTCAATACAATAGAAATTGTAATATAGTCTTAAACCTGCAAAAAAAAAAAACTATTCCCCACATTTAGGACAGTAATTGGACAGATAATAAACTAAAAAACTTTGGTTCATCAGGATAACTTTATTGTAGATGTTTGAATAAAAGTACCCCCAACCCCAAAGAAAATAAATAAATAAATATAAATATATATATTCATTCATTCATTTATTCATTCATTAATCATCAACGGCTTATCCTGTTCAGGGGCTGGAGGGGCTGGAGCCTGTCCCAGCCGACATCACGCGAGAGGCGGGGTACACCCAGGACGAGTCGCCAGTTCATGGAAGAGCCGAAACATAGAGACATACAACCACACACACACACTCACTCCTACGGGCAATTTGAGTGTTGTATAGATATATAGGATACATATAAATATATACATATACATATATATATGTAAATGAAAAATAAATAAATAAATAGATGTAAAAACAAATAAATAAATAGATATCCTATGTTTCAACAGTTCTTGAATCACTGGGTTGAGGGTATTCCTCTTCTACCAACCAACTGAATGTAGTCTCCTAAAAGATACAGAAACTTACCCCTTGGTCTTTTTCTCTTGCTTCATCTCCAGCATTCTTCTACGGGAGCCTCTATCCCTCCTTTAAAGGTGTCTGAAACATCTCAATCTGGCCTCTCTTACTTTGTTTCAGAAGCTTTCAACTTGGGCTTCGCTCTGATATGCTAGTTTCTGAAGTAAAAATCGAAATATTTCAAAATACACATATGGGAGCCTCCACTTTCCTCGGCACTGGATAAATACTGCATGTCTTAATTGTGGTTTGTTTGCTCTTCATTATAATATATTCAAATACATTTAACTTGCATGTTTTATAATTTATGGCATCCTAAATTATAATATTTTCCTGCACAAACTACATTTCCTTCTGTTGTCACACTTGTAGTCATGACCTTGCCGTTTCCATTAAGGTGCAGGATTATATATCAGTGAAAAACAAAGTCATCATTACAAAAAAATGTGGTAAAAAGTGAAGCAAAACTTTGGAAACTGTTTGGGCTCAAAGAGACCCAGTCTTGGACTCAAAGATCAATGCCAGCAATTTAAGCAGCTGATTCATAGCTGCTTATTTTGTTACCATTTCTGCTTCGAAATAGACAATTTATTACCAACAGTCTGGCTCAAAGGCCACCTCACCAAATTCAGTTTTTGAATAGGTTGTTCTACTTCAACAAACTGCACATACAAAAGCTTCAAGGATACAGGCTTGTTTACTTTCAGGTAAGAAAATACACAAGTCTTTGGCAGCATAATTCTCCAACTTGATTGTACTTCATATACATTTGTTTCTATTCAGTCATTAAATGCATAACTTCACAATTGCCCTTGAGATAATATCTAAACTGCCACCATGTGGAAGGTATAAAAAGTGCTCTATCACAGCAATGCAGCGTTGGTCAGACCACCACAGGTGTATCAGGCAGGTTAAAGAATGCTCCGTGGAGAATTCCAAAGTGTTTAGGAAGCAATGTGACCCAGCTCTGTTGACCAGAAGGTTTTCAGAGCAGCTATCTTGTCACTTGTCAGGAGACATGCTCCCGCTATGCCAGCATCTGTCCCACTGTTACGCACACAAACTGTGCAGATTCTCTCCCAAATGCCCTTCGAGTCTGTGAAATGTTTTGCAAAAAATACATATTTAATGTTTAGTATGGCAGTTCTGAAAGGAGAACATTTGAACAATGTCCGCTCGCAGATCAAGCCAGGGCGATTCAAATAGATGAAAAAGAAAACTTTTTTTTTCTGTGAAGACTTCATCAAGGTTAATCCCTGAAGGAAAGCAACTTTCAGACCACTCTGAGATATGTTATGTCATTGTGTTGGTTACGGGATGATTGTGTGTGTTTATTGTTTCAAAGGGTCAATCTACCAGGGTAAAGTTATAGACAGAACGGTGAACGTTATAATGGTCACTGAAGTCTGGAGGAAATATATTTCTGCAGTGTTTCAGTGACCTTGATCAGTCTCAGGATTGTCTTCTGTGACTTTGGAACTTTGATTTAATACATTTAGTGCAGGAGATATTCTGTCCTAGGGCCGTTGCAGTCACAATTTTTAGTGCTCCTTGGCTTGCTTATATCATATTCTACATTGTGTCCCATTGTGCTAAGAGGAAACATTTTTTTTTTTAGAAATTAAATGTTAATTTCCAAATCGTTCAAATAAAGTTGTCCAATGCTTTCTCAAACTGCCTGTATCATCCATATGTACAAAACATTACAGCAATGCAAAAGGAACAACAAAGCCACACAGAGACAGACAGCAATTCACGCTCACATTCATTCCTACGGGTAATTCTGTTGGCGCCCCTCGTGTGTGGCCGCCTGTTACAGCAGCTCCCCCCCCCCTTGAGCATTTTTCTTTAGTAACTTGTTTTTTCGTTATTGTATTTATATTTCTTTTTTCTAAGTGTGCTTTTTAAACACAACCCTTGAGACATGGAGAGAAGAGCCGCTGTTTTTGCGCTGTTCAGCCTGCTATTCTCAACTTTGTTTGTGTCCGTCTCCGGGGACTCCGTACTCAGCCACGCGCCTATTGTTTAGAGTAGGGATCAGCTGTTGGCGCTACGTAGCACCGCGGTGCTGCCCGAGGAGAGGCCCGAGTTGAAGAGGAGTAGACGGGGGATACGCGCTGGATTACAGCGTCGCGCGAGGAGGAAACGCTATAGACCCGTCGTTCCATCTGTAATAATGGGGAACGTGACATCTCTCCCCAATAAAATGGACGAGTTAGCGGCGCTCACGCGGCACCAGCGGACATATCGGGAGTGGAGCTTCATGGTGTTCACGGAAACATGGCTGACCACGCTGACTCCGGACACGAACGCTACACTGGACGGCTTCAAGCTGCTGAGAGCGGACAGGACAGCGGCAAGAGGAAAGGAGGAGGGCTGGCAGTGTTTGTGAATGATAGATGGTGTAAATCTGGGCACATCACTATTAAAGAGCAACACTGCTGTAAAGACATCGAGCTGTTAGCCGTTGGCATGAGACCAAACTACCTACCGCGGGAGTTTTCGCATGTTATCGCGATAGCAGCGTACATTCCCCCCTCTGCCAACGGCGACGCTGCCTGTGACGTCATCAACTCGGTGACTAGCAGGCTGCAGACACAGCACCCACAGGCTCTCCTACTGATCTCTGGTGACTTTAACCATGCCCCCCCATCCTCCACACTGCCCACTTTCACACAGTATGTCACATGCTGTACCAGGGAAAATAGGACACTGGACTTGTTTTATGCCAACACCAAGGAGGCATACACTTCATCACCCCTCCCTCCCCTGGGAAGATCAGACCACAATCTGGTTTGTCTCCAGCCAGTGTACAAACCCATCGTACACAGGCAACCAGCCGTGACCCGCACAGTGAGGAAATGGTCCCAAGAGACTGAAGAGGCTCTGAAGGACTGTTTTGACACAACCGTGTGGGAGGAGTTCTGTGACTCTCACGGGGAGGACATCCACAACCTTACAGACTGCATCACGGACTACATTAACTTCTGTGGGGAGAACACCGTACCCACCAGGACTGTACGGTGTTTCTCAAACAACAAACTCTGGATTAGTCCGGACATAAAGGTCCTCCTAAAGAAGAAGAAGAGGACCTTTAAGTCAGGTAACAAGGAAGAGCTGAAGGTTGTGCAGAAGGAACTGAGGAGGAAGATCAGGGAGGGGAAGAACTCCTACAGGAAGAAGATGGAGGACCAGCTGCAGCAGAACAACATCAGTGGTGTTTGGGGAAGCCTGAAAACCATCTCAGGCTTCAAAGGGCCAAACTCCCAAGCTGCAGGGGACCAACAGTGGGCAGATAACCTGAACCAGTTTTTTAACCGGTTCGACCA
>VRLP01005267.1:0-38732 GCA_009660295.1 Lophius piscatorius | reverse complement strand
CCTCCAGGACCACCTCAAATACAACAACCTCTTTGAAACCTTTCAGTCTGGTTTCCGCTCCGCCCACAGCACAGAAACAGCTCTGCTTAGAGTCACAAATGACCTTCTGATGGCAGCAGATGCTGGTTCACCTTCCCTCCTGATTCTCTTGATTTGTCTGCTGCCTTTGACACAGTTGACCATGGAATACTCCTACATCACACCACTGGACTCACTGACACCGCCCTAAACTGGTGTCAATCCTACCTCACTGACAGAACAGAATACGTTTCCCTTGGAAGTTCAAGGTCCCGGACACACACCGTCACCTGTGGGGTCCCCCCAGGGACCGGCGTAAGATTCGACCCTCAACTCACCTTTGAATCCCACATCAAACAAATCTGCAAGATCTCCTTTCATCATCTCAGAAATATTTCCAAACTATGTTCTTCACTCACCTTGAGTGATGCTGAAAAGCTGGTCCGAATGTTCGTCTCCTCCAGACTGGATTACTGTAACGCACTTCTCATCGGGATCCCTGATAAAAGTCTTCAAAGACTTCAGTATGTTCAAAACAGTGCTGCAAGGATCCTGATGAGAGTTCGTAAACACGAACACATCACCCCCGTTCTTCATCACTTCATTGGCTTACCATCTCCACCAGGATTGATTATAAGATCCCTCTCCTCACTCATCTGTGTATCCATGGTAACGCACCCCCCTACTTAAAAGAACTACTCACCCCACTGACCTCAACACCATCCCTCCGTTCTATCCACTAAAACCACCTCCTCCTCCCCCGGAATAATCTCAGCACCATGGGTGATCGGGCCTTCTGTTCTGGTGCTCCTCGTCTGTTGAATGCTCTCCCTGACCATCTGAGGGCTCCACAGACGACTGACACATTTAAAAAAGGACTTGAAACTTTCCTTTTTAGCAGAACCCATAGCCTTTAAACATTGCTGCTTTTTCCTCATATTTTTATATTATTTCTATTATATTTTGTATTGATGTATTTATCTGCTTTTACCGTGTCATACTTTGAGATTTGATCCAAATGTAAAGTGAGTTATAAATTAAATGTATTATTATTACTATTATAATATAGGGGCGTGTTTATTTTAAGACAGGTGAGTTCATAAAATGCGGGGGAATTTTTATACAGACAAAGGTGTGTCTATACAGAGCTGTGCCAAAAGTATTTGCCCCCTTCCTAATTTTTTTTTTTTTTGCATATTTCTCAAACTTAAATGTTAAAGATCATCAAATCCAGTCTCAATACAGCATCTCCATCGGATTTAAGTCCGGACTTTGACTAGGCCAATACAAAACCTTAATTCTTTTTTTTTTAAAGCCATTCAGAGGTGGATACTGCTGGTGTGTTCCGGGTCGTTGTCCTGCTGCATAATCCAAGCGCGCTTGAGCCCTACCCAGACTGATAGATTTCAATCACTTTGTTCATCTGTTCTTGAGTTTATTTGAATCTGGATATGATGTGTTGCTTTTCCAGCTCTTTGAAGCTACTTCCGACAGGTTCTATTTAACTGATTTCTTGATTCTACAGGTGTGGCAGTAATCAGGCCTGGGTGTGGCCAGTGAAATTGAAATGAGCTTTCCAAAGAATGTGGTTAATCACAGTTAACTCATGATTTAACAGGGGGGGGGGGTCAATTACTTTTTCACATAGGGTCATGTGGGTTGGATCTTTTTTTTACTCGATAAATAAAATCATATTTTAAAAACTGCATTTTGTCTTTACTCGGGTTATCTTTGTGTCATTTCAAAATTGGTTTGATAATGTGAAACATTTAAGTGTGACAAAAATGCAAAAAAAAAAAAAAAATCTGAAATCCCGGGGGGATACTTTTACACGGTACTGTATATATAGGGTGTGTTCATATATAAGGGTGTGTTTATATACGAAAAGAGTTGTCTTCATACAAACGGGTGTCTTCATATAAAGGGTTGTGTATATATACAGACAGTGGTGTGTTTATACAAGGACAGAGGTTTGTTTATATATAGACAGAGGTATATTTAAACACAGACAGAGGTGTGTTTATATAGAGACAAAAGTGTTTGTTCACTGACCAGCAGTGACATCAAGAACTTGTGCAGGTAGACAATCCTGATGCAACCCAGACGCATGGTGACTATTCCATCGACCTTTGACATGTTGCTGTAGCCCTCTCCCTCTGTCTCCCCTGCCAGCAGAGAAAGTCTAAAGCTGAACAACTCCTCACCCATGATGGACACGACCTGCCAGGATGGGAAGGGGAAGTTAGTCCTGATGGTGACAACTGTCTTGGTTGTTTAATAGTGCTGTCTGGTGCTATGGTCGTTAACCTGGCGGCCCTCACCTGTTTGTGGACGCTGTTCGGGTCGATGTCTTTGACCACAATGTCTCTGAGGTGCGCAAACACCTCTGTCTGCCCAGCCGCCACCTGAACCGATAGGTCCGCTCCTTTAAACATCAGGTCGCATGATCAGCACTGCTGCCAGTCTCATTTGGAGCGCAAGCCTCACATAGACCGACGTCATGTCTGGATACGTACCTCGGACTCTGATGTCAGCGATGCTGTGGTGATCGTCAAATACCTCCACGTGGAAACACCCCAACTTGGCAAACAGTTTGAAACTAAAGACGCCAACATCTTTGGCTCCTTTGGATGCTTTCAAGAGCAGAGATGAGTCAGACATTTTAGGGGCGGGACATACTCACCTGAGAGTGTGGACTCACCTGTCTGGCCTAACCAGCTCTTCTCCACCTGTTTCTTGGAGTTGTGATCACGGGCGGTGGTATACTGAGGTGGCATTGCATTACTCAGGTAGTTGATGGTTGACAGGAGAGCGTTGGTGTGGAGGAGGAAATCCACAGAGGAAAACTCCACCTGAAAGACCATTTGGTAAAAACACCTCAGACACCTGCAGTACCACCTTTACATTACATGCGATAAGATGTTAACCAATCACATGCATGCTGATGTCCTCGTTAATATGAAGAAGGGGTGTCAAACTCAATCACAGAGCGGGCCAAAATTAAAGATGGAGAAGACATTGAAGGCCGAACAGGACTCAAATCGGGTATGTTGAGGTATTATGACAATTTATTCTTATTGTATTTATTAATTCTATAAAATTCTGAGCAATTCCCTGGGAATAGAAAATACTCAAATTACAGATATAATTCAAAATGGATAAGCATTAACTAATTTTGTTATGTTTCCCTCTCTATCAGCTGTGTTTCAAAGAATAATTTCCCATGAAAGGTATTTATTCATTTATACAAATTACATCTTAAATCAATCGGTTTTTAATCGACAATATCAACAAAAAGGACCTTGGATATGTCTTGGTGAATAGATGGGGTGATTAAGCCGTTTCTTTCTTCTGCCGTAATAAAACAGTAATAGCAGACAGTTTCTTCTCGTATCAGTTCCTGCAGCCAAGAGCAGCTGCTCCTCAGAAAATAGTGCGGTGCGTCAACAGCCTCCAGGTGTATTTCACATTAAATGGAAGCCACTTCATGTGTTTTCTTGTTTTAATTAAACGGCACTGACACAAAGAACGTTTGGAGGACATGAACACATCTCTCCAGTTAATTTAAATGTGTATTCTATTTACTAATACATGGGTTCAACTTTCTAATACTTTTATTATTCTGCGTTTTAATTTATTATTCGCACGTATATCCCCTCCCAGACTTGTATCATCTATTATAAGGATTTGCATAAACTTTATTAGAGTGACATGATAAATGCTGATATCTGATAATAGCTGGCACTCTTGATTGACGGGCCGGCTATGGCAGTGCATTCTGGGATTTGTAGTATCTCTGGTGGTTGTGCTGTATACAATCAGGCCAGTTATTACAGAAATTAGATATCGTCTCGTCCCTGAGTTTGACGTGTGTGCAACGAAACCTCATCCACCCACCTTCAAGGTCTGCTCAGTGCTGCTGAACCGAGTCTGGAAGCTCGGACCGCTGGGGTCCGCCTGCAGGTCACAACAGAGTCCTTAGGTCAGAATCTGCTTCCCCGTCACTCTTCACGATCACACAGTCACTACCCAACACTTAAGTCATTCTTAAAATCTCCTTGTCACTCCTCACTGTCCCAAATCACCACTATTCACAGTCACTCCCCAAAACCTTAGTTGCCTATATCACTGCCCCCCGCCTCAGTCACTCCCAACAAATCCAAATCACTCCCCAAAGCTTCAGTCACTCCCAACACCCCCAATTCATTCCAAAAACCTCCATGTCACTCAACACTTAATAGTCTCTCCCCACTTCCTCAGGAACTTAGCTTCTCCTCAGTCACTTCCCATCAAATCAGTCGCTCCCCAACACCTACCAATCACTCCCCACCCCCTCACAGTCACCCCCAAACACTTCAGTCATTCTCAAATATCCTTGTCACTCCACTCTTCATCACAGTCTCTCCCCACCACCTCCCTGTCACTCAGCGACTCAGTCACTCCCCACTGTCCCAGTCAATGCCCTCCACCTCAGTCAATCCCAACATCTCACAGTTGCTCTCCAGCACATACAAACACTCCACACTCCCTCACAGTCAACACCTTCTGTCACTCACACTTCAGTCACTCCCGAACACCATCCTGTCACTACCTAACACCTCCACGTCAATCCCCAACACCTCAATCGTTCCCAAAACCTCCCTGTCACTCCCAACTGACACACAGTCCCTCGCCAACACCTCCAAGACCTACACCTTCATATCCACCTAACCTCCCCCATATCCCCGAGTTTCCTTCACTCCCCAAACTTACCCCATCATTGTGGCACATCACTCCTAAGGAGCTCTCCCATTTAATTACCCCTATCGCTCAGTAAACCTTATTTCCCATTTTACTTATCCATTTATACAAAGCTGATCAAGCCCTTTACAGACTTCACCCTCACTTTCCAGCTCCCTTAACTTCTATAATTTCTGACAAGAGCCCAATCATTGGTTGAATTTCCTTTCAATATCAGACCTAACGGTTGGTCCTCACCTTGATGAATTCCACTTTCAGCAGGTCGGACCAATGGCACTCTGAGGAGCTAATGAGGTGGAGACGGCACGTGTCGTCTGAAGAAATGAGACCAATGTTGAGTCTGTGTATGGAAGGATCTAGGTTTCATGGTTTACAGTTCTGACCATTATCTACAGTACCTGGAACATCACAGTAGTCCAGTGCGACGGACCGCAGATAGGAGGTTACACTCATGTCGAAGCTCCGCATCTTCACTTCAGCTCCTAGCTGACGGACGATGAAGGACAGGATTGTCTTCTCCTGCTCCCCCTGCTGGGTCAGCTCCAAAAGCACCTGACCAAAAGAAATAGTAAGTAGACTGTAATTCTATTGATCCTTCACTCACTCACACAACAATGCTTCCCATTCTTAGGCTCTACTTGGTCTACCCGCCCAGGTAATTTAAGACCCGCCCAGGTAGATGCAAACGGACCTGCTGACCAATGGGTCCAGCCAGAGGCTGCAGTTTAATTTTTTCCTGTAATTCTGCTCTCCCTAAACGTTAGCGTTCACTTCGGCAGATAAATAGTTCTTCAAAGGAGAGACAAAGGCTTCCAGCTGCAGTCTGAATGTTTATTGCCAAACAACAATGCGGAAAAATAATTAGTGGTTGGTCTGGTTACTTAATGCTAAAACATAATGGGAAATGCCATATTCATGCAGAGAAAAAGCATTGACAGCTTAAATTGGATCCATCCGTCACACACTGTGCTGTACCAGCAACCACCGCAAGTAGATTCTCAACCTATGGTAAACTGCACAGCCAGCCAGTAACACAGGCCTCTACCCAATCACACTGACAGTCACTCACTAACACGAATAGCCAGCAAGTAACACAGACATTCACCCACTCACACGGTCAGCCACCCACTTGCACAGATATTTACCCTTTCACACAAAACATCACCCACTCACACAGACAATCACCCACTCACACAGGCATTCACCCACTCACACATTCATTCAAAACAGTCACACAGACAGTCACACACAGACAGTCACTGTGTGTGACTGTCTGTGTTTTTCTAATCCTGAGTCACATGATTAGAAAAAACGCTAGGGGTTTCCACCCACGCTGACGCACATGATAAAATAAATGCGGCTCGGAGGCTCCGCCCCCTCTCGGTCACAAACCTCTTTGACTTCAAACTTGAAGTGAAGTAAAGTGAGGTCCTCCAGAGCCGTGCGCTGGTGATCCTCATCAGTCGACCTCTCACTGGTGTCATCGTCTGAATCTGAAACAAGCAGCATCAATATAAATAGTAAAGGTAATGCGATTCTTTGTTTCAACCAATCACAGCACAGCCAATAATGACCTGTTTCCATAGCGTCCAGAAGGATGGGGTGAAGGCTCCGGACTCGTGATCCGGCGTCCACCAACGGCAGTGCCTGGAGCAGGGAACACAACACATGTAGTGATATCACTCCCGACCTTTGACCTTATCCATTAGAGTCAAACTGGATCAATCCTCTAGACCCAAGCGAACAAACTCTCCCAAATTATCCCACATATCCAGATTGTCTGTCAATTACTCCCCAAATATTTGCCCCTCTCTCTCCCACAGAATGCAGGACCTGGATTACACCTGAGCAGATCTGAACCATCCCCTCAGCTCAGTTTCATAGCATTCCTGAAGGTGACCTCTGACCCCGGCACCCAAAGAAAAAACTGAGATGTTATACCCCAGTTGGTACCCAGCAATGACAGGGACCTTTTGCCTTTAGTTGGCGTGGTTACACTCAAACCGGACCGTACCTTTTCCATGGGGGTTGAGGGCGAGGACTCCATGTTGGGCAGTGGGATACTGTTGATCAAGTCCAGAACGTTGTGGATTTTCTCATCTGAGATCTTAATATGCAAGAGCGGCAGTTCCCCTGACACCTTGAACCTGGAAAAGGAACAGAACAAATTACTTCAACAGATCTCCAGTTGAGTCCGTGGATCAGAACCAACAGACCCACTCTCCTTGCAAGACCTGGACTTGGACAGGTGTCTCAACAAGACATGTCTTACTGGGCATCATGTCCAAGCAAACACCTGGACAGGTGTTCAGACCCGTACCTGGGCATTCTGGCATCCTTCTCCACCATACACTTGGCAAGTTGGACTGTTAAGTCCACCGGCTGGAGGATGTGCTGGACTGAAGAGGCCTGATGCCAATCTACCTCCCAGGCCTCACCTAGAAGTCAGTGGTCACCAGAGACAGAAAGTTAGTCCGACCCTAATCCTAGAGCACACTAGAGATCACTTAGAGGTTACCTGACTTGCGGTAGAGCACTTGGACTCGTCTAAGCTCCAGCTGGTATCTCTCGTATGCTCGATCCATGATCTCTTCCAGAGAGGAAGAAGAGGTAGAAGAACTCTGATCCACGCTGTTCAGCTGCAGACACAAAGTAAATGATATCACTGCAATTAAATGATAACCACAATTTCCCAAAGAAACTGATCAAGTAATAAAGATTACCCAAAGTAATTTATAATGTAATGAAGATTACTTAAATAACTGAAAAGGAAAATAAGATTACCTGCACCAGCTGATACAGTAACTAAGGTTACCTAAGGTAACTGAAACGGTAACGATAATTAACTATGGTAAGAGATAATTAGAAATAAATTATTGATCCCCGTTGGGAGATTTGTTCGCTACAGAGTCTCCTTAAAAAAACAGTGGAAGATAGAATACGTATAACAAAACAATATATGTATAGCAATATAAGAATTTCAGAATGTATTATAATAATGTAAGCCGGGCTACAGATAGTGACTAAAATGGTCGCAAATGTGACTTACTTTTTAGTTTTGTGACTTGTTTTTTCCGATAGTCGTGACCATCCAGATGCAAATATATGATACATTCAGAGTTTACCAGTCATTTTCTACTTATTTCATTCCTAAAAAGCAACTAGCAACTCTGATAATGCTTAAGTGTGAACAAAAAAAATCAAATCAAACAAACGTTTACGGTTGGCATCGGAAATAGAGCTGGCTAACGTAGCTGTCAGCAGCACTTGTGCTTTAAGCTACATTGCATGATGTATTCAATGTCCGTTCAGTAACTTTCAGTTTCAGGCAAAGCAGAATTGTAATGTCATCAAGATGCGTTCAAATGTAATATCTTAAAATTAAGTTTTTGCCGACGAAACTTGAATAAAAGTTTTTTGAATGAGAAATTTGTAGAGGTTTTCATGGCAATATCGAATCGATACTTGTGAGGGAATTTGGAAAATTGTTGAATTATCATGAATTGTATGTTTGACTTTAGGTCATGTCACTATTCATATCAATACAACCAATGTGTTGATGATTAGATTATAATGTTTATTAGAGTAAAAATTGTTTAACATGCACAAGACTCATCATAGCTTTAGTGACTTAAATCTGGTCTCAAAGTGCACCAGATTGAAGCATTTAACTTTAGAGGCTACAAAATGTTTTTCCCGGGGAGCATGCCCAAAGATCCCCTAAAACCGAGCCTGTCGGATATACTGATACACAATAGCAAAAAATTTAAAAACGGAGTTCACTACCTTTCCACTCATATTCAAAAAGAAACAGTGAACGAGCATGGTGACAGTAAAAAACATAAGAACGCCGAGGATTGCAATGTGTGGGGGGCGGAGGGGAGATACAGACATAGATACAGAATCGGAGTCTGAATAAACAGGAAGCAACTAATGGTACACAGTTCAGTAAAAATTTGAAAAAAAAAAAAGATTTGACATTTATGTATTTATGGTAACAAGCATATTGGCATATGGCACATATTTGTGAAAACATACATGTGCAAAAAATGGAACACAGAACAAACAAAGGCAGACAGTAAAGAAGGGAAAGAAAAGGTTAAGGCAGAAATATAACATTGTACTGAGATTATTTTGATCTACAGCCCTGATAAGAATTCAAGACTAATATTATAATAATAATCATAATAATAATAATAATACATTTAATTTATAATGCACTTCACATTTGGATTAAATCTCAAAGTGCTACAAAGTAAAAGCAGATAAAAGCATCAATAAAAAATAAAATAATAACTATTTAAAAATCTGACCAAAAAGCAGCAATGTTAACCTCCTGCTGTGAGATTTCTGGGAAGCACTTTAGAGGCTGGAAGATCTCAAACTGTGAGTAAGTAGACTGGATAGGTAGAGAGGAGGAACCAGAAAGGACCGAACGGATTGAGTAAATTTTTGATTTGAAGAAAGCCATGAAATTATTACAGTGCTCCTCTGTAATTTCTGTAAGTGGAGGAGTTTGTGGTTTAAAAAGATGATTGATAGTGGAAAACAGCTGCTTAGAATTTCCAGGACTGGTTTTGAAAATGTTTTTTATTATTTTAATAAAATATATTTATTACATTTATTATTATTATTGTTTATTTATTATTATTTCAATTATAATACAATTGCACTATTATTAGTGCAAAAAGACATTTGCATATGAAAAAGTGTCAAATGTGCATTATAAAGTGCAGCAGATAATTAATAATTAGAGTCCAAAACCAGTTTATTGACTCCAGAAGGAATTAAAGTGGATTTAAAGTGGCGATAATTGTCAGACAGAGTTTTAAAGGGTTGATGGCCACAGGCAGAAAGTTCTCCTGTTGTGCTCCGTTGTGCATTTCGGAGGTCTCCTTCGTGTGCTTTGATACTGGGCCAGCACGTCAGAGGGGGTGTGAAACATTTTCCAGGATGTTGTAAAGCGTACGCAGCATCCTCTTCTCTAAACCACCTCCAGGGGGTCCAGTTACAACCAAATGTCAACAGCCTTTCCGTAACCAACCGTTACGGATATGTTTGTTGAGTCTGTTAGCATCTGCCTCCAGTTTACTGCCCCAGCAAACAGGATTGCACTCACCACTACAGACTAATAAAGGATCCTCAGCATTGATCTGCAGGTGAAGTAGGACTTGAGCCTCCTCAAGAAATAGAGTTGTCTCTGTCCCTTCTTGTTAAGGGTTTCAGTGTTCCTCGCCCAGTTCAGTTTATTATCTATGTAGACACTGAGATAGTTACACGTCTCCATAATGTCCATACTGACTCCATGGATGGAACCAGGGGTCACTGGTGTACTGGCCCTCCTCAGATCCATTAACAACTCCTTTGTCTTTGACACTTTGAGTTCTGCTCACTGCTTGTTTCAAAATTGGCAAAAGCTGCACTAACAAGCTACAGCGAATGGATTAGACTCAACAAGAGGAGAGAGGAGGAGATCCACATGTAGAACGAGCTCGAGTATACTAATAGTAGGAAAGTTGAAAAATTACAGAAAGTGGAGCTTGCATTTTCTTATTTCAAAAAGAGTCATCAGAAAACTTCTGTAGAGGACAAGTCTCTATCCTGTAGCTGAATTCTGTGGTGAACAGGGTAAGAGGAAGGGAGAGAGGACTGTTCCCAGCGGGGCCCTGATGTTGCTGACCCCTCTGTCTGACAAAACAGTGTTGGAAGCATATATAGGTCTGTCTGTTGGATAATCAACAATCCAGGTGGGTTGGTGGGTTTTGGGGGTGGGTGGGGGGTCTGTCTGCTGCTTATTTTTGTCATTATACAGTCTACAACAAAATTACGATGGTCGGATGGAGGGTCAATCCTGAGCCCCTGGGACTGAGCGCGCCGCAACTATGACCCGATTCCTAACACATATGTTTCTGAAGCCGCAGTGTCAAACCTATCGAAGAACAGGTTGAATTTGTTGGCCGGCACCACTTTTTCTTCGGCCCCCCTGCTCCCCCCTTGCTTCTAAATCCAGTAATGGCTTTCAGTCCACTCCGGACCTCCCCTAATGTTATTTTAGTTAGTTTTAGTTTTCTCTCCTGTAGCTCTCCTTAACTTCGCTGATTTGCCTTTTCAGGGTTCCCTGTATTGTGCTCCGTTCCTCCTTAATACCAATACCAGTATTTGTCAAACGAAACCCTATGAACAACGTCACACAGTTGTAACGATGGCTCGTCTGTGATGGTAATGAACCAATAAATACCGAAGAGGAAGCAACAGAAGAACCCTTTACCCAGCTCTTGCCCTATTTGCACGGTACTAGTACAACATACGTGTCTGAAATCATTTGTAATAATTACGGAGGAAGTCTGATATTAATCACAGTGGGAATAAGCCATGCCTGCTATCTCAGTGATTTGGGGGCGGAATTCATATTTATTTTTTCCTTTGCTGTCTTCCACTTTTCCGATCGCATTATTGCAGCTTCGGTGGATATAAAGAAATACAGTTTTGAACTGGTGTTAGAGGAAAGACAATGGTCAATGTGTTCTGCGAATTACATTATAACTATCGCAGCTCGCTGTGTTCCTCATCAACACACCACGACCACTACTGAGGCCGGTACAAGAGACACTGGAGAGTTTGGTAGCCGGGGTACTTTTCCTCTGCCTCAGATCTGAGGGAAAGTACTGTCTCAAGCTGCGTTTTCTGCGTTGTCTTTGACAGAAGTGCACCTCCAGGAACTGGATGGAGGAGGACAGCTGGATGCAGCAGCGACTGTTACGCAGAGCTTTGACTTCATTCCCACAGGGATATGTCATTAAATTGATCCCATGCGAATGCACCGCATGAAATACATACATGATACAGGTTGTAATTTCTATATCGCCCGATGTCCTCATGTAATATTAGTAATACATACGACGTGTTGTCATGGATACAGAGAGGCCGTGCGAGGTACTGACATGGATTTGAATGTATTAAATCCCATACCGCACGAGGGTAGCGAACCGAGACCCCCATTTTCAGGGGTACCAGAGTTCGCTTGTTTGGGCCCCCCCCCGGGTTCGAATGAGCGTTCACACCAGGCCAAACATACCAGACGATCAGAAAAAACAAACCTTGGTTTGTTTAAAGGGGGCCAAACCACTTAGGCTGTGAATGCACTCTAAGTTTACGTAAAGTAACTTATAACGTAACCAAGACTATCAAAATGACTGAAAAAGTAAATTAGATTACCCAAAGTAACTGATTAATTAACTTTCTCAGTAAGCGATCTAAGTAAGCGATACAATAATCCCAAAGTAACTGATTATCTAAGATTATCCCAAGTATATGAAACATGAAATTAGATTAACGAAGGCAAGTGTTAAAATAATTAAAATAACCTAAAGTAACTGATAAACTTACTAAGATTACCCCAGGGTAACTGGGATTTGACAGGATGAAAAACAAACTTCACCTGGAAGTTTCCGAAGTTAATGATGATGACGTCCGAGGTGCAGCTGTAAAAACCAGTCTTTGGTACCAGCAGGTAGGATGGCTTCAGATCAATCCTCAGGTCGAGAGCTTTCCTGGTCTCAATGATATGAGACAAACCTGCAGAAACCGGAATCCATCAGATCAAGACCATGACGTCCTTTACTGGAGCGACCAAAACTAGAATCCATCAGAAGTCTGATCAGGACCATGCTGTCCTCTTCTAGACTGACCAAAACCAGATTCCTTCAGCAGCCTGATCAGGACTATGTTGTCTTCTACTGGACCAACCAAAACCAGAATTCATCAGGGGTCTGAACAGGACCATGCTGTGGGTGGGTAATGCCACAATCCAAACCATCAGGAAGAATGCTATCATAATCAATGTACTGAAATTCATAAAAAACACTGCATCCCTAGTGACCTGTTGCCGCCCAAAAACTGAACCTCCTCTAGTTTACCTAACCAAGTGTAACACCAGTCCAACCTAACATAACTTAGTCTAACGTTAACCAGACCTAATCTAACCCTAATTTAAACTAAACCTAACTTAGTATAACCCTGGTCGATTGACATTTGTAGTCCCCGACCGACTAGTGTAACTGTAGTCTAACTTATACCGTCCCCTAACTAAAACTAACCTAGTCTAAGTGGTCTTCAGTTCTGCTTTTGATATGATCCAAAGGCATCTGATGATCCAGAAACTAATCCAACCCCATACCCCCAGCCTCTGTTTGATATACCTCATCCAGACTAAAAACTGTGAAAGTGAACTAGACCACCTCATCTGTACACACTACTCGAGACCACCTCATAGACCTAACCTTACACACCAAACCGCACAGTCCTTATGTCACAGACACAACCTGACTCTCCCAACTTCACAGAACAAACCTCACCGACCCAACCGCGGACACACCCTCACAGACTTAACCCTGCAGACCCAACCTCATTCACCCAGCCTCACACACCCATCCATACACATCCAACAAGACAGACCCAACCTCACCGACCCAACCTTACACATCCTAGCTCACCCATCCAACATTACAGCCCCAACCTCACAGAACCAACTGTTGTGTCAGATAGAGACACAGTGGATCAGACTGACCTGTGGCGGTCTTCTCCTTCATCTCCTCCAGTTTGGAGAGTGTGGCTGAAGTCAGGACCTCCAGGTCTATACCCTTTCCTATCCTGAAGAAGTCAGCCAGACTGTTGGCGGTGAGCTGGAGGAAGGAGGGGGGAAGAAACTCAGTCTGATGGTCTTCAGGACTCATCTGAGGTTACGTGGGACTTACCGCGTCGTAGATGATCTCCACAGGCTGAGAGTGGACCCTGAGCAGTTGGTCGGCTGTGCTCTCCTCCGGGTTCACCTCAAACACAACAGTGAGCAGTGAGGAGGCGGAGTCTCCCACAGAGGCAATGAGTGAGGTTAACGCCCCCTGCTGCTGTAGACCAGTAACAAACCAGTGCTTGAGCGCTGCCTCCACCCTGCAGGACCATAGATGCTCCTTCAGAAACCATAGGAACATACTGAGAAAGTTCGGCAGAAGCAGGCTGATGACTCACCTGAAGGCCTGAGCACCGGGTCTCTGAGAGAGTCTTGTGCTGAGATCTATAATCTGGACTTTGAGGATTTCCGGGACGTCCGGGTGTTCTCGGATCGTGACGGAGGTCCTGAGAAGCTGGAAAGTAACGACCAGAGCGACGTACTGAAACACAGAGGAGAAGGGTTGGAAGCCGGTCAGAAGCTGATAGTGGTGGAGGTCTGAAGGCTTGCTCACTTGTTTCGGTAGCGCCACGTTGTGAGAGCTGGCGCTGTAGCCAATGGTCGTGTAGAGTTTCTCCTTTTCCTCCGCTGTCATGAGGTCATCCAACCCGGAGCCTGAAGTTCCCAAAAACAGGCAGTGAGAAAGAAAATGCTCCGGTCCAGAACAACACCAGTACCGATTCCAAAGCTCATGATGTCACACGGCTGCTGTTAGAACATGAAGTCACTGGTTGACTTGACTTACTCTCAGTCTCCTTACTCTCCTCCTGCACCTCCTTCTTGGACCTCCTCCCAAACCAGCTGCTGAAGAACCCTCCTGTGGCTCCGCCCTGTTTCTGGTTTCTCCTGGCCACCACCTTCTGCCCAGACCGGATCACCTAGTCGAGGCACGGACAGGGTCATGTTTGGGTCACCTGTTCTTGAACGAAACTGGACTCTCATCATGTCTACCTCCATGTGGGCCTGCTGACGGGCCAGAGTGATGTTGAAGACGTCCAGAACTTTTTCCAGGTCCTGAAGTACACAGGAGGAGAGATCTGTCAGTGGGTCAGGCTCAAACCCACCTGAGATGCTGTAGGTGTGGGAAGTGGACCTGGATCTGCCGCTCCGTGTCCTGGTTCTGGATCTTGTTCTGGCTGAGCAGTTTGGTCTTGTAGACAGTCTTGTAGGCCTTCAGGTTCTGCCGATGTTGCCGGATTTTGGACCAGGACCACATGTGACTGAGGCGTCTGATGTGGACCTCCAGAATGCAGCTGAAGGCATAAGTCCACCTGTAGACAGAAAACCCCTGAAACAACTGCCATCAGGACCCGCCCCCTGATGATAGTACCAGATCTCCTGACCCCTTGACGATATCATCAGGACTTGGACCCCCTGACACACACACACCAACCCACATCCCATGATGTCATCAGGTCACGTCACCTTCAGACAAAAAGATAAACAGGCAGACACATACATGCAGACAGACGGAAAGACAAACAATAAGACAGCTAAAGAGTCCAGAAGACATACAGGAAGACAAATAACCAGACAGACAGACTGTTGACAGTCAGACACATACAGGTAGAAAGACACATAAAGAGACCGGCAGACGGACAGGCTGACCAAACTCTCGGGCTGTGGTGAACGGGGACATCAGGCCTGAACTTCCTGTAGGGGGCGTTCTTCACCATACTGTCGATGGACTCCAGCAGCTCAACCATGGTCCGATACTGCAGGGACAGGAAATATATCAGAACAGAATCAGAACCAGGACCGTCCACAGTCCTCTCACCTCTGTCTGTCATCTTTGTCTGCTTCACCTCTGTATTTCACACCAACTACCTGACTGAAGTGTCTTTCTCACCTGTGGTCTGGTCATCTCGACGGAGATGTTCTTGATCTCCAGGTGAATTTGGGCTTTCGGGGTCTTCAGGTCCAGCTCAGCGTTTGGGGTCAAGATTATTTTAGCCGAGGAGAAGATGGGCCTGAATACTGGAGACAAGATCCATCAGTACCTGTCTCAATTATCAACCTGTCTCACCTATAGAACGGCCTACACCCTGGAGAAAGGTTGTCTCAATACCTGTGTAACCTAACAACATGTCTCCCCTATATAGTAGTAAGACTGGAGACAGGCTCCATCAGTCTCTGTTTACCTCTCAACCCATCTCACCTATCAAACTGTCTCACCTACAGCTTTGCCTGAAGATTAGATACCAGACAGGATGTATTACACCTGTCTCACCTGTAAATCATTTTCACCTATCCATTTGTCTCAAGAATCAATTCAGGACAGTTCAGGATGATGTCATCAGCTTGACCTCCATCCTCCTGAGAGAGACATGAAGATGTACTCACTGTATTGATAGAGGGCAAGCTCCTGGTCTGATCTTCTGATCCCTCCTTTCAGCTGCTCCTGGAGGACAGGAGAGGATAGGATAGGAGGAGAAGAGGTCAGACCTGGTAACCTTTGACCACTGAACATGAACTTGATCAGATCGGGCAGCAGGTGTGACGCTGTCGGATCACATGACCACGGACCAATCAGGACTAACCATGATGGCTTCCCATGATGCTTTGTACCAGACGGGACTGTTGACGTTCCAGTAGGCGCAAAGACAGTCCAGACGACCCAGCTGGAACCAGAACGAGCTGTCAAAACAGGTTGGATATATTTTTGTGTGTGTGTGTGGAGGGGGGGTTTCACCTTATAGATTACTTTGGCAGCTTCATTCAGGATACAGGCCTTCCAGTTCTGATTGGTTGTCTGAAAGGGTAACAGGTCATGATCAAGGTGTGCTGGGTCACAGGTGTATAGGGACACAGGTTTATAATAATAATAATAATAATAATACATTTTTATTTATAAAACACTTTACATTTGGAGCAAATCTTGAAGTGCTACAAGGTAAAAGCAGATAAAAGTATTAATAAAATAATATATAATAATAATAATATAAAAATATGACCAAAAAGCAGAAATGTTAATTAAAAGTTATAGGTTCTGCTAAAAAGGAAAGTTTTATGTCCTTTTTTAAAACTGTAAGGTGAACAGGGACACAGGTGTCACAGATTTACTGATGAACAAATACACAATTTAGGTTGCTTCTCTCTCCGCCTCAAGCGTTGTCACTTGTTAAACCATTGTCTGGGGGTGTCTCAGACAGCTCCAACTCCCTACAGTTTTGTACCCCATGACGGTGCCGATACTGTTCCCCTTTCTCTAATTCTGCCTACAAATGTTGAAGGTTTAAGGTGTCTTTATTATCCCTGGGGGATCATTTGGTTCACAGCCAGCAGTGATAAAAAGTCAAACAAAAGCACGTTACTATAACAGCAAAGGTCCAACACAGATCTCAACGACATACTCATTTACAAGGCTGATAGCAGCAGGAATAAATTACTTATATTTGTTCATTCTACATCGTGGCAGATTGTATCTTCGCCTTGGTGGTAGCGACATGAATCCAGACCCCAAGGGATGGCTCCGACCAGCCAAGAATGATCAGGCTTTTTTTTCATAGACCTGACCTCATGCAGGTCATCTAAGGATATACCTTCAATTCTGTTGCATACCTTCACAATAGAAGAAAATGTCTCCCTTCCTGTCCCTTTGTGCCCCTTTGTCTTTACATCCCATCTGATTACTACACATTACAGTATCTTCCCTCAGCCTTTGATCATTCCAATTTGTATACTGTCTGATCACAGCATTGCTTGACAGGATAATGCTCTGGGTTTTATCTGCTCTGGGTGGATTCACAGACCCAGATCCTGGTCTTGGATATATTTCAGTACGACAGTAACGAGTCAAAGGTATACTGGGTCAGAGCTGAGTGGGAATGAGATGCGGCTTACCTGTAGACTGAGCTCTGACAGTGTCACTCCAATGGACAGAGGGCATTGCGGGTACGACAGCTGCAACAGTCAAATGAAAGGTTATCAGAGGACACGCCCCACTAAAACTCACCTGTCTACCTCAGTTCTAACCAAGACCTAAACCTGGAGCTGGAAATGAACTTAGACCAGGTCTTAAACCGAGTCAGTACTCACGTCATCCTCGTAGCGAAGGTGGATGTTGCTGATCTTCACCTGTAGGTTTTTGATGACCTGAGTAACAAGCTTCTCCATGAATGTGTCCTTCTTCTCCTCTGGAGCTTTGTCTGGAACCAACAAAGACTAATCAAACCTGGACCTGGATCACAGATAGACCTAGATCACATATGGACCCGGTCTGATCTCAGGTAGACCTCGTTTGATCACACCTGGACTATAGACTCATGAAGCTGGAGCTTGACCATGGATTCATGAAGATGCACCTGGAGCATGGACTTATGATGATGGACATAAATCATTGAGTTGGGTTTTAAGTTGTTTTTTGGCGAAACCAAGCAGAAACAGGAAGTTGTTCCTCTACAGTTCTGATTAAACGAATCAGGGGTAAGTGAAATGATGATAAGGCCTGAGGCCTGATGACCTCACAGAGCTGATGATATCACAAACCTGATGATATCACAGACCAGATGATATCACAGACCTGATGATGACACTGATCAGAATACATCACAGACCTAATGATATCACAGCCCTTACCTGTTTCGTTGTTGTGTCGTTTTAGCTTCCTCAAGCCTTTTTTGGGCTTTTTTGTTATTTTAGGTCCTTTTGAGTTTTCGGCAGCATTAAAGAGAGACACGGCAGTTAGCGCCAGAGCAGAGAACATACGACCTGAGGGGGGTCCGGTAGGGGAAGGGCACGGAAATCATATAACCTCACGGGGTCCAGTAAGATTAGGGTACAGTGCGTATGTTAGTGTGTGTTACCGTTACAGTGTCTATGTTACAGTGTGTGTTATAGTGTGTATGTAAGTCTGTGTGTGTTACAATATGTGTTTTACAGTGTGTTACAGCGTATATTAATAGTATGTGTGTTACAGTGTATGTTACCGTGGTGAGGTTCCTGGTAAACCACTTTCTCGAGACTGAACAGCATATCTCCAGTTTGAGAAGCTGACAGTAAACGCAGCGTGAACATAGAGACAACATTTTAGCAAACTCCCTACAGCCCCGTAGCAGAATGTTAGAAACACCAGAAACACAGACAGCTGCCAAAGAGATGAATTTACAGGAGATGGTCAGTCAGAGATCAGTGAGGAGTCAATCAGACTCACCTCTGCGTGAAGCCATCTGGAGAGCTTCCTCGATGCGTTGGAGTTCCTTTTGCTTGGCCTCCTGCTGGTAGCGCTCCTCTTTGGCTGCATCATACTTTATGGCTACGGACATCAAACAACAGTCAGGAACCCACATCTGCAACGCAGGGTCACTCAACTTGGTTTACTCCCTGTCAAAGGAGAACCTCTACTCTTCCAACCCCCTAAACCTGGTCCTTACCCTCTCACAGGAGAATTCCTGCTTCTCCAAATCCCTCAAAATAATGAGTGCCCTGATTTACTCTAAATGATTGGTCTTGGCCTTAATACCAGATTAACAGTCCCAGGTCAAGATTCAAGAACTGACCAACAGGTCAGACCAACAAGTCATACAGTGTTTTATTATCCCTGTTCATGTGGTGAAGGATTGTTTGCTAAGCCTCTAAAATGAATCTCAGGACTATGCTTAAAGTCTTTTATTAGTAGATAAATCATGTGACTCATGGTTAGGGGGACACCGCTGGTGATTAGTACGCAATCCAAACTTGGAAGAACACACAAGATATCCAGTGACCCTCAGATTCTACAAGCCATGAAGCAAAGACTGGAGGTCAAACAGAATGAGGTAGAGGTAACAGTGAGCTGCACAGAGGTTGCAGGTCCCCTTTAAGTCCCAACAGTCCTACTAAAGGTATTCCTTTGCACTCTAAAAAAGTTTGCATTTATACATTAACATCGTGAAAATGCCTCCTGTAGACAGGGATACACAAAAATAATGCATCAAGCCAGAAGGTGTCAGTGGAACGTTTGGGCGGTACAACCAGCATTCACCATTAATCGGCAACAATCATCATTGTTCCTGTTGTTGTAGCTAAAGTGCTGAAAAGTTATGACAGAATATTGCCCGTTAGTCTCAAAAAGACTAAACTACTCGGCGCCCATTTCCTGAGAACCAAAGTCCTAACAACTAAAAACAAAGTGTAAAAGACCTGTTAGTCTAGTTTCTACACCGTAAAACATCCTGATACATGGACACCATTATGATCAGTTGATGTTATGCATTCCAAGACGAAATCTGAACCTCCACCACTAGACCTGGACTTTTTACCGTTAAATGAACAGGTTTTCATCTCAAATGCAGCTGAAACTAACAACCAACAACGGAAAACACACAGTCCTCCATCATGAGCACTAATACAGGTAATTCAGTTTTTACAGGCTCCTCCCCAGACCATCAAGTATATGACCAACATATAAGCTGCACCTCATAGGTCAGGACTGTTTCCAGCTGGAGGGAGCAGACTAGGAGATAATTTGAGGAGCAGTTTCCTCCAGCCAGAACCGGAGAGGAATGACCAAAGCCTCGAGGGTAAACCCTATACAGGTGCTGATGGTGAGGACAGGAACCAGCACAACAAACTATGCCAAGGTTCAAGACCATAAAGCCAAAAGTCAGGGACTATGTCTCTGATCTGGTGGGTTAGGGTTCTTGACCCTGTAGCCAGATTCCTACATAGGAGCTTCCCTCGTGACACTGTGGGTCAACAGCATAATGTGTACCAGGTCCCCGGAGAGACAGGGAATTGGAGTCTGGTTGGATTACGTAGAAGCCTCCACTTTGGAGAAACCTGATTAGAGTTAAGGCAAGAAGACTGCTGGTTCTTGGTAACAAATCCGTCTGGTACCAGGAGTGAAGGGCAGTCCTGTCAGAGGATGAGAGAGACCTCAATGAGGCGTTAAGAGTTCTGCAGTAATTGTGTTCACTGAAGGGAGAAGGACATCAATCGGATCTAAAATTCATTTCAGAAGGCTATAGACACGTTTAGCCTGTCTAGTTTTCCACAGGGTCAAGCAGGCGTCATGAAAGTTTGCTAATGTGTCTTGTAGACACATAGAAGTTCTAGGACTGTCCACCAACTGGAAGAGAGTCAAAATAAACTTCCTTAGCAGAACCAGGATGAGGTGTTGATCAGGATCCTTCTGAATGTATTCCTGTGGAGATTTGCAGGACGGTCCAAACAATAGAAAGAAATCAGGGGTGACCCAGAACAAATTGGTGAACTGTAGCGCTCATTAGGCATGGGGACACATCAAGCAGGAGTAGCTGAACACAAGTTTAGTGAGAGAGATGTAAGGACTAATCTGGCTATTAGTCCTTACGTCCTCGACTAGGGACAGAATAAATGCTAGACGGACAGTCACTTTTTGGCATTCTCAATGAAATACATATTCCTGATCAGTACAGACAGAAAGCAAACCGGTTACTATGGAGGGACAGATACTTTGAGAGGGGCTTGGCTGACCTGGGTGTGGACTGGAGTGGTTTATCTGAAGAGCGTACAGGAGGGTCACTTACTTGCTCTAGGAACCACAAGCAGGTACAGACCGTGCAGCGTAGCCACCACAGCGTCATTATACAGATTCTTCCAGGGAATCTTCAACGTCAGCTTTCCTAAAGACACAAACAAGACGTCTACAGTCAGTTTCCATAAATAAACAAACAAAAGGTCCAATGTCAACTAAATGGTCAAATAAACACACAAACATGATGTCTACAATCAAATCAAAATCAAATAAAATTTTATTTTTATTGCACCAATTAACAAAAAATGTTGTCTAAAGGTACTTTTAACGGGCAGAAACCTCCAGCAGGTCCAAGACTCAGGCTGGACGGCCTACTGCCATGACCGGTTTGGTTGGAAGAGAGAGATAGAAAGACAGACAGGAAGGGAAGGGGAGTGAAAAAAAGTTGTTGAGGGAGTATGAGGGCAAGATACCTTGACTTTCAACGCAACTTTATTTAGCAAACAGTGAACTCAGACAATGCCACGCCAGCCGGTGCGTTTCTACTCATTGTCAGCTGGCAGGGTCCCTCAAACAAAAAACAGTATGTAAAATGTCCAATAAGTCCTGTCCAAGGAGTGGAGTTGCAGAAGTGGATGAAAAAGTCAATGTGTAGTCCATCGTTCCACAGGAAGAGAAAAGATTGTCAAGCCCGCAGGAAGCTGAAACAGTCGCTTAATCACAGTCTATAACAACATCTAGTAGGAGTGATAAAGGAGCACAGGTTGGCGAGATAGAATATAGGACAGAGGGGGAGTGGCATCGAGAGGGAAAGTGTGAGGGCAAGAGAGAGCACGTGGGAGGGAGAGGGTAAGAGTGGGTGAGGGAGTGCAGAGAAGAGGGAGGGGGAGTGTGAGAGAGTGGAAGATGGTGAGGGGAGCAGACTGAGATGGTGGGAAGGGACATAATAACATACATATTGATAATAATTGTTAATAACAATAAAAATAACAATAGCAATAAAACTTAGCACTTAGGGAGTACAAACATCGCCAAGGCCCAACATTACCTAAGGTTTTTGAAAAATTCCTGCAGATTTGTCGTTTAAAGAAACCCAAAGAAACATTAAAGGAATCTAAAGAACAAATAGCCACATTATGAAGTCACTACTCCAAACAGCTTTAATATTTAATTTTATTTTATTTCAAATGCTGCAAAACAAGCAGTGATAACAAGCTTTAGGAAATGCCAAAAACTGCCTCCGAGTAAAACTTCATGCAGGTTTGTGTGATTGTTTTTCTGTTACGGTTAGGGTTTTGGGTTTGTGCTCAAAAACAAACAAAGAAACGGACAAACAAACAGAAAACCAGGTGAAAACAAAAGCTCATTCCTTGGCAGAGGTAATAATTAAATTAAGAGTAATAATAATAATGTCGTCATTTGGTATAATCCAGGTCCACAACAGCAGATCCAGTCATAATCCATGTGACTTTGCAGGGTCAAGTGGATCAGCTTCCATGGACTATACTTATATAGATGAGTAAAGTGTAAAGTACATAGCGCTTTTCTAGTTCTCGACCATTCAAAGTGCATTCCAATGTCAGCCAGCATTCACACATTCACACAAACATTCATACAGTGCTGATAGAGGCTGCCGTGCAATGCGCCATCTGCTCTTAAGGATCGATAACCATTCAGAATCATAATCAGAAATCAGTTTATTGCCAAGTAAATCACACGTACAAGAAATTTGACATGGTGTCATGGTGCAAAGTATACAGTCACAAAAACAGGGAGTAGGGTTTAGGAGACAAGCAGCAGATGGGTAGAAGCTGTTTTTGTGGCGTGAGGTTTTGGTCCTGATTCACATTAGCCTCCTGCCACAGGGGAGAGTCTGAACAAGATAATGTCTGGAGTGAGAGGGGTGTGCCACAATCTTTCTTTCCCGCTTCAAGGTCCTGAAGGCGTACAAGTCCTGAACAGAAGGCGGATTGCAGCAGATCACCTTCTCAGTTGATCGGATGACACGCTGCAGTCTGTCCTTGTCACAGTGACAGTGGCAGCAGAGAACCAGATGTTGATGGAGGAGGGGAGGATGGACTCAATGATGGAGGTGTAGAAGTGCACCATAATTGATTTTGGAAGGTTGAACTTCTTCAGTTGTCTGAGGAAATTAAATCTTTGCTGCGCTTTTTTGATTAGGCAGCTTATGTTCAGCTCCCATTTAAGGCCCTGTGAGAGATGGTTCCCAGAAATTGAATGGACTCTATGATGACGATGTGGGAGCCACACAGAGTGATTGGTGTGGGCGGGTCTGTGTTTCCTTCCTGAAGTCCACAAGAATCTCCACTGTCTTCACTGCTTTCAGCTCCAGGCTGTTTTGGTTGTATCAGTTTACCACGTGGTCAATCTACAGTCTGTAGGCGGACTCATCGACATCTGAGATGAGCTCAAAGGATTTCATAACCAAGGAGGTCAGGACGACAGGTCTGTAATCATTATGTCCTGTGATCCTTGCTTTTTGGGGGACAGGGATAATGGTGGCGGCCTTGAAGCAGGTAGGGACATGACATGACTCCAGTGACGTGTTGAATATGTCAGTGAAAACTGGAGACAGCTGGTTAGCACAGTGCTTCAGGATCGATGGCGAGACGGAGTCTGGATTGGTAGCTTTGCCGGGGTTCTGTCCTTTAGGAGCCACACGCATAAATACACACACAGGCATTCAAACGACAATGGAACAGCCATTGGGAGCAATTTGGGGTTCGGTATCTTGCACAAGGACACTTCAACATGTGGACTGCAGTTGCCGGGGATCAAACCACCGACCTTCAGATAAGTGGACGACGGCTCGACCAAGTGAAACACTATCGCCTCATAAGGACACAATCAGGACTTCAACAGTGGGCTTCCAAAGAGACAAATAACAAATCTTCTGTCATCTGTGCGTTATCTTCACAGTCAGCTCCCATAAACACAAAAAACGGTAAAACCACATTCAGCTTGCATAAAGACACAAAAATGGCTTCCGGTCTTGGTGGTTACGTGATGGCAGCATCCCGATAGTAAGAGTGTTAAGTTGCCCAAAATAACTCGGATTTTCTCGGAGACGTGTTAAAACAGAGGGAGAGAAAGTCTGCAAAGACAATGCCTTATAAAGTGAAGAAAAATCCGGCACAGAGTAAAGAACCCAACAACAAAGAGGACGACCGACTGTCACAAGCTAACGGACGACCGTAGCCTGACCTGGAGTCACGCCGGAAGGCTAATTTCGGTCTTATTTTGAAGGAGATACGATAATTCAGAAAGGGCTCCAGTCAGCGACTAACCGGCATACAAGAGAATATTAACAAAATCTGCAAACGGAAAAAGTAGAGGAAAGATTTAACACGGCCGAGACTTGAATCAAGTCATTAAAGATGTCAAAGTCAAGTCAAAGATGTTTAGGCGGAGCGAGTGAAGCTGTAGACACAAATGAACGTTACAATTTCCGATTTGGAAGGCCCTTCGCACCGCGACAATGTGAGACTACATGGGGTAAAAGAGGGAGCCGAAGAAAGCATGACTGTGATGGTTTTCTTTTGTGGAGGACATGCTTTTGTAAGGCTTAGCTTTGCCAGAGTCTACAGCACTTAATATCGAGAGAGCGCACTCTGCACTTGCTGCCAAACCCCCGCCCGGAGCCCCTCCAAGATCAATCGTAGTAAAGTTTTCAAGCTACAGAATGAAGGAACACATTGCTTAAAAGAGCAATGCAGCACTTGCAGACCCTAAGCCACGCTTAGGGTAAAGAAATATAAAGTAACAGAGTCCTTTCCCAGCCAGGCTGAGAGTGTTTTATAAAGAAGGTACGGTGATATACAACTCGTTAGACGTAGCAACGGTGGACATGGCAGAGAGGGGGATACCGTTGATGGTTTTTAAAAACCCCACTTCGCTTTCGGATCAGATCAACCAGCTGACTTGGCAATTCAGCGGAAATCGAGGGAACCGGGAGAAGACAGACTCGGTGGGAAGTCAGTGGCTCCAGGCATTCAGGCGCCAGGAGACCTTTTAAGTACTTCAGCCATGATGGAGGTATACAGTTAAAATATACTTACTTATATGCTTATTTCCTGGTACCACACATAATGTTTGAGGGAGACGTTGTTAGTAAACATATTGTTTGCGATGTTTCTGAACATTCCAGGAAGATATTATTAAGGGCATATGGAGTGCGTGACCGGTTGATGACTAAGTTTTTTTATGTAGCACCAGGGGTGTAAGACATGACTTGATCGTGGGGGTACAGGGGCTTCCACCACACTCAAATATACAATATGCGAAGTAATAGTAATATGTCAGTTAGATAAATTACGTGAATGGTCAGGGAAACCCGATCAAGAGCAGCAAAACTGAAGAGGGAGGGGGTGGAAATAGCTTTCCTGCAGGAGACCCATCTATTAGAGTTGGAACACGAAAAAATGAAGAGATGAAGGTTTAATCAATATTCATCTTCCTGTGGTCAGGGCTTAAAAGAAAGATACTGGAGGGAAAGATCTGTGCTCGTCCGGGGATATCTGCAGCGTCTTCTAAATGTAGATGCTCCACTTCGATCTGAACGGAAATTCTAAACACAAATATTTGAACTATTAATTTTGGAAACTCAGGATATCCTAATTTGTGGGGCAGACCTCAATGTAACACTCCACCAGATTCTTGAAACGTCGAAATCTTGCAATTCATTTGAGAAGAAAACAACATGAAATAAAAAACTCATGATGGGGAAACTTGGACTCCCAGACATATGGAGGGATCTCCATTCGACTAAAAGAGACTAAACCTTTTTTTATCACCCGCATTCTGTCTGCCCTAGGCTTGACTATTTATTTATTTTCCACTGAGAGTTATATAGGGTGTCAAATTGCAATATTGGTACCATGGGCTCTCTTTCTCTGTCGCTCAGGTCACTCTCCAGTGTCTATGGATTTCATATTAGGTCCTGAAAAGAAGAACTCTATATGGAGGTTAAACACGGGGATTTGAAATCAGAGAGAAAATTAGGATGATATTAAACATTATCTGGATGAAAATGATAACTGTAAAGTGTCTCCACCAATTCTTTGGGATGCTAGTAATGTTGTACCTAGGGGTAAGATAATAGGTTATTGTTCTAATTTTAAAAAGCAAAGAAATGAAAAATTAGATCAGTTAAAAACAGATTTTAAAAAATTATAAGACGCACGAAAAAAAACATTGAACCTAGAAATAAATGAAAAGGAATGAATTGAATGAAATTTACACATATGACATCAAGAAAAGTTAATCTTCCTAAAACAAAAACTTTATGAAGCAGGGGGGAAATAAATTAAGCCACTGGTTTAACAAATTAAAAAAGCAACGTGCAGAAAACACAAGTCATAAAATAAAGGACCCTAAAACAAATCTTATACATGGCAAACCGAGGGATATAAAATAAGGATTTGAAACTTTTTATAAAAATGTATATGGGCAGCCTGAAACAGAGGAGATGCGAGAATTTCTTGACCTAATAAAATTACCTGAAGTGAGCGATGAACAAAATAAGTTTCTAATCAGAGATATTACAGATGAAGAAATTAAAAAGGCAATATCAAACCTAAAACCCATTAAGGCAGCGGGGCCTGATGGATTTCCTCCCGAGTGGTACAAGGAAATGAAGGATCTGCTTATTCCTTTATTGAATGACAAGTATAAACACATGCTCAAGACTGGTGGGACTCCCCCTTCCCAGACAGAAGCTGTGATACCTTTGATACCAAAAGAGGGTCAAAATAGGCTTGAATGTTTAAGTTGTCAACCGATAACTTTCCTAAACCAGGATTACAAGATTTTTACCCACATACTGGTAGAAAGACAATAAGTCTAGATCATACAGGTTTTATTATGCAGCGACAGACTGAAGAAAATATTCGCCGAACATAACATGTGATCATTGTTAAAAATAAACTCAAATAAATGGCAACATTTAAAATTAATTTTGCCTGGAAAGAAGGACCAGACAAGGCTGTCCAATAAGCCCATTATCTCCTCGAGACAGGTGGTGAGACGTGACAGAACTGCAGAAGGACTTGGGGCGGTTTTGATATAAAGCTGTGTGTTATCTGCATAACAGTGGAAGGACCTTCCGTGTCTGCTGATGACACAACCGAGGGGGAGCATGTAAATCATGAAGAGTAAGGGGCCGGGAACCGCCCACCACAGAAACCACAAATGATGGGAAGCAGCCTGGACTGGCATCCTCCAAGTGAGACTTATTCCATCCTGAAAGGTAGGAGTGGAACCACTTCAGTGCACTGTCTGAGAGACCAACGGTGGTATGGAGGCACTCCAGGGAAATGTTATGAACCACCGTGTCTAACGCAGCTGTCAGGTCAAGGAGAATGAGGAGTGATGGGGATCCTACATCAGCTGTAATGAGTAGGTCATTCGTCACCCTAAGCAGAGCTGTTTCGGTACAGTGAGCTGAACGAATGCCTGACTGGAATTTGTCAAACAGGTTGTTGAGTTTGAGGTGGGACAGGAGCTGGGAGGCAACTACTTTCTCCATTACCTTGGACAGGAGTGTAAGGTTAGAAATAGGCCTGTAGCTCTTGAGGAGGGGGCGGATGAGGGCCATTTAAGAGCAGGTGGGACATGACCAGTTTGGACGATGTCTGCCTGGATGATGATCGGGCTGAGGATGGGGATGAATAACTTGAGCAGAGTAGTTGGAATGGGATCCAAGGTGCAGGTGGATGGATTCATTCCTCTGAGGGTGTCCTCAATGACGCTTTGCTCAACCTCAGTGAAACATGCTTATTCCTAGCTAAAATGCCAAAAGTATTGTAGCTAGGAATAACGGCCAAACTGCACAGGCACAGCTGCAATGCTGTCCCGATTGGAATACCTCCAAGCGACGCTGAATAGAGAGTTGACAGTCAGGGTGCTAGCCCACTGACAACTCTCCGAGTTGTCAGTGGGCTAGCACCCGGATTGACAACGACTGACAACGGGACCCGACTGACAACGGGAGAGTGACAAACAGTCGACTGGCGCTAAAGGCAATGGCAGACGGTAAGTTGCGACAGCTGTCAGATCGGTTGAATCCATGCAAATAGTCCAAGAGTTCAAACTTGTATGGTACGAAGAAAATAATCTAGAAGTTGCATGGTGTTTAAATGTGCTTAAAAGTTGTTGGTAAAAAAAGAAACTATGAGACTATGGGAGGACAAAACAAACGAGTGAACGGTCGTTTTAGCTGGGGTTTTTTGAAAACATGAAGTGTGAGATGAAAATAATGTGTATCTAGAAAGATAAAATAATTAGGCTTTAAAACTATAAAATCAGAGCAACAATAACTTTGAACCTCTCCAGACATTTTCCAGTTTTATTTACGGAAAACCACACTCAGCTTGCCTAAAGACACAAACAAGATGTTCACAGTCAATCTCCATAGAGAAACAGACAGGAACTCCATGGTCAGCTTCCATAATAATACAAACTGGAAATCCAAAGTCAGCTTCCATAAAGACACAAAACGTTATGAAATGTCAGCATCCCTAAAGACATTAACAAGATGTCCAAAGTCAGCTTGCCTAAAGACACAAATGAGATGTTCACAGTCAACTTCATTAAAGTCACAATCAGGAAGTCCACAGTCAGCTATCATAAAGTCATAGACCATAGTCAGTCTCTCCAGAGGGTGATAAAAACTGCCAAAATCTTGAATCAGCTGATTGAGTACAATTAGGGCCCACGTCAAGTAGGGCCCACTACACTGAGAACCCAAGCACCCGAGATCCGCCCAGCCCCCCAACCAAGACCCCGCCAGACAGGCTTTATTAAAAGGCAGACACTCCACTAACAACGCCAGTAGACTACTCAATCTGATAGACTTTTCCACTATTCACAATCTTGAAACTACAATTATCTCATTAGATGCAGTAGAAGCATTTGATAGTGTTAATTGGAAATTCCTTCATATCCTGGCTCAGAGGGTTATCATTATTTAGCTCGCTTACCACCTCTCAGGACGAATGTTCAAATCTCTCCAAGCTTCAGGCTTAAAAGGGGTACCATGCAAGGTTGCCCACACTCTCCTTCACTTTTTGCCATATTTATTGAACCAGCAGCTGCAATCCAGAAAATAAAAATATTAAAAGGGATTCAAACAGCGAACATGTGTCAAAAGATAAGCCTTTATGCTGATGATGTACTACTTTTCCTCCAAAACTCACAAATGTCTCTTTCTGAAATAACTGCACTTATATACAAATTCTCATCCATCTCGGACTACTCTATTATTTGGAACAAATCCACTGTCATACCCATCAATTTCAGTTTTTCAAAGAACGTCATCTACTCTGCTGAAGTAAGGCAACATCAGATATTCAGTTATTAATATTTCCTCCAGGCTGTGGTGCACCATGCACATATCATTTGTGGGAAGAGTCACAACAATTAAAACGATGATCCTCCCAAACGTTTATTATCTTTTTCTCAATGATTCCGACTCAACTGTCTTCTGTTTGGTTTAAGGCACTAGACTCTCACATCTCCAAATTTTTATGGACGAACAAACCACCACGTATTCGCTTTAGTACACTTGAACAAATCAAAGATCGTGGTGGATTAGAACTACCAAACTTTTTACTTTACTTTCTTGCCAACAGAGTGCAATATATCTTAAAATGGATCAAACCCAACCCACTGGACCACTCATGGATTGATGTAGAACAAAGGTTCCGTATCAAACGTCATAGCTGCTTTAGAAGCATTGATATAAGCTCCTCCCTGACAGCCTGGTGAGAATTTCATAACATAACTAGGTCTTCACTTATCCCATGCAGACTCTCACCAATCTGGAACAATCCAGACATCCTACAAAACTAAAAAAATGCTTAACTTCTCCTCTTGGCATGATAAAGGCATAAGACATCTGGAACATATCATCATCCAAGGTAGTAGCTCCACTCCATTTCAAGAACTGATGAAAAAATAATAAATTAAGGAATTCCTTGAATCTCTATAACTTAAATCCATAATTCAAGCAATATTTAGACTAAGCCAATCGGACCTCACCTTCCCTCAAGGGTAAAAGATCTTCTGAATCTCTCAACATCAGATTCTACAGAACACAGTTCCTGTCAAGGCTAAAGACACGCACTGGCAGATTCAGTAACAGTTTTTATCATCACACGCTGACATCATAACAAGTCAGTGTCACGTAGACTGTATGCCATAAACACTTTTTATCTGCCATAAGCCACTTTATATTGTGTGTGGGAGCGTGTTTGTTTGTGTGGGTGCGTGTGTGAGGGCTATGGGGGGGAGGTGGGAGAGAGTATAAATTTATGTAAATGTGAATCTATGTGCGGGTTTTGGGGAGGGAGGGAGTGTAAAAGCATGTGAATGTTTGTAGTTCTTTTAAATGGAGAGACGCCATCGTTCTATGTGGCACATGCAATGACAAAAAAGGCTTTCTGATTCGGATTCAGCTTGCATAAAGACACAAGCAAGAATTCTGGGGTAAGCTCATATAAAGACACCAACAGGAAGTCCAGTCAGCGTCCATAAAGCAACTAACTTTAAGACCAGTCAGCTTCCCTAAGGACACAAACGAGATGTACACGTTCCGCTTCCATAAACACAAAAACAGAAAGTTTGCAGTCAGCTTTCATAAAAACAGAGGCAGGAAATCCATTGTAGGCTTCCTTAAAGAGACAAATAGGAATTCCACAGTCAAGTTCCATTAGCTGCCCACTGCTCCTCAGGGATGGGTTAAATACAGAGAACCAATTTTGATATGTTGTACTGCTTGTACGTGACCAATAAAGGCTTCTTCTTCTTCCTAAAGGCACAAAAAGGAAGTGAATCGTAATCCATCTTCCTTTTGACTAAAAATACAGAAAAGTGAAACTCAGACCCAAAGGTGGATCAGAAAGTCCAGTCTTAAGGGATCTGGTTCTGGATTGCTAGGGTTTTGAGTCCTTGCAGCATCCGTCGAGAATGGCTGTAGCGTTTTTTTTTCATTGCTTTGATACCTGAAGGTCAGTGGTTATGATTAAGTGTCTATGTCATGTGATTGATGATGATGTCATCAATGCAGCCCCAGTACTCACCGATCTGGCCGGCCTTCACTCTGAAAGGAACGTCAAACTCACTCTGAAACACAAACACACGGTCCAATCGATCGATCAATCAATCAATCAATCAATCATCAGTGATCATGTAATCAAAGGTCATTGATAGATGGGTTTACCGCCTGTCGCATAGAAAACAGGAGTCGGGGCTTCAGACTTACCAAAGCGCTTTCTTTAACCCTCAGATTCTCCAGAACAACGTTTCCTGTGAAGGCAACATCAGAACATTCTAGTTGATCAAGAACTGAGGAGGTTCAGGTTCTACAGGGGTTCAGGCTCTGTGTCTTACTGGGGCTTCTACTGAGATCAAACAGCAATGGTTCTACAGTGTTCTGAAAGTAGAGGTTCTAAGGGGCTCTACTGCGGGTTAACAGAGTTCTAACAGCACCGGTTCCACTGGTGTTTCTTTTGGCGCCAGACAGCACAGGTAGTTCTGGGTTCTAGTGGGTACCGACCGCAGCATTCTTTCTTGGTTGTACTGGGTGCTGATAGCAAAGGTTCTTCTGGGTTTGGACAGAAGAGGTTATACTGGTGTTTCTGCTGGTGGTTTCTGACTTTTCAAACAGACCTGCATTTGTAGCACATTCTGTTTTTGGGATTGAGAGCCATTCTTTCGGTCAGTTAGTCTCTTCAAGTTCAGTAGAATTTGTCACATCTTGTAAACCGTTTCTAATAAGCGGTTTGTGATTTATTATTTGTAATTTCCAAATCTCCCAGGAATAAATAACTGTTAAATAACTCATTCAGTGGATTTCGATTCAGTGATTTAACTAGTTATTTATTCAAACTGAGTAAACTCTTGTATCATCTGCATACTGAAATGTTTTGAACTCCCACCTGATCAATACATTTTTATTCAAAGGAAAATGAAACGTCATTACACTTTGAAATGTAATTTTTCTGAACATCATTTGAGAAACAAAAGCAAATGAACTGATTCCACCAAAAATATTACTTGTATCTATGGGACCGTGGACCGGTTTAATCCAGCTACCGGATCCTTTTCAGAACGTTTTTAATCAAATTTATTCCAAACACGAAGCTAACAGGTGGCTAACTAGCAGAGCTAGCTGCCAGTTAGCCTCAGCCAGCAGAGCTAGCTGCCAGTTAGCCTCCCTACTTACCCCCCCAGATCCCAATCTTCAGCTGGGACTTGTCCAAGTTCTCCACATAGTCACCGATGACCTTATTGAGCAGGTCGCTGACCAGTGACTCGAACACCATGACGGGTTGAAGGCTCGGAACCAATACAAGGTTCACGTCACCCAAACAGACTTCCGTGTCTGATCATAGGGATACTGATCGATTATCTCTGGGATCGACACTGTCTGGGATCAACTCTTTCTATGGTGTCTGGGATCGACCATCTCTGGTATCGATTATCTCTGGGATCGACTGTTTCTATGCTCTCTGGGATCGACCGCCTCTGGAATCGATTATTTCTGGGATCGACTGTCTCTTTTTTTTTCTTTTCCAAACCTCTATTTATAACAACATATATACATCAAATCTGTTCGTCAGGGGTATAAAAGAATTTAAGAACCTTTTGATAAAATTCTTAATGTCCATCCAACAAACAAATGACATATTATCTTCTCCTATTCCACAAATAGAACATGAATATTCGATACTAATTCTAAATATTTCTGGTGTATTTTTAACTGGATGTACATTTTATTATTAAGACCAAATTTGTTTCCATCTAGCCATGTATTTTGCCAATTAAATTCTTCATATAAAGCGTTTTAGAGGAATTTGGCTTGAGGGACAGTTACACACTGTCAGCAATTTTCAAGACTATACTAGTATTGAATGATTCACTCAGTGAATGTGCATTTAGTTACACTTTAATTAGTTGTAGTTTACCCCTTGGCAGGACATCAAACACCACTATGTATTCTTTAACATTAGCTGTTAAATTAAATTTAGATTCAAAATTCGTCATAGGTAAGTAACTGCCCATCAGCTGTCACAAGCTGTTTTACACACAAGTATTTTATCCATACAATTTTTATAGTATAGAGATTTATTTTTAAATTGAATATTCCTGCAGTTCCTTATAAAGCAGATAGTTGGGGGAAAAGTTGTGTTCCTAAATTAGTTTCCAGGACAACAGAGCTTGTTTACGAAAATTGGATAATTTGACAGGTCATTTCTCCATTTTGTAGTGGCTTTTTAATAACAATTATAATCCACCTAATAAACCAAAAATATGTTTGTGGAAGGTGTTCCATATATTGTCTCTGTCTTTCATTAAGTAAATTAACCATTTTATTTTAAAGTGCTGTTTCGGGTTCCAAAACTTAAAACCTCAAGACCACCATTACTTCTTGTATTTTAAATAGTATATCTTTCTTTAAATAGTGACATTTATTCCTCCAAATAAAATTGAATAGAATGCTATCCCGTTTTTTCATATTGCATTAAGCATTTCCATTGACATTGAAATATAGACGGACCTTAATATTCCCTCCGCTTTAGAAAGCAGAACCCCGCCATTCAAAGAAAGATCATCAACCACTTTGGGAACTTCTTGGATATTTGATCTATTATAGGATTCAAGTAGCTGCCGAGTTTTTCATCTTTATCAACGATAACCCAGAGATAGGTGACTGCACATTTTTTTTAATACCATAAACATCCAATAAATTAGATTTTTTTTAGTGGAAGTAGAGAAGTTTATTCAAGTTCATTCACCGACCTGATACCGCTGAAAATTCCTCAATACATCTAACTGCTCTGGTCACGTGCATGTCCACACACAAGAACAAAGACAAAGAAAAAGGGGGTTCATCTAGACCAGGGGGGGTCAAACTCAATCGCAGAGGGGGCCAAAATTAAAGATGGAGTCCACATTAAGGGCCGAACAGAAATCCATCTGGCCATTTTTAATCTGAGGTATTGAGACAATTTTATTCTCTCATTTCTTAGAATTCTGAACAAACCAACGTAATAAAAAATAAGGAAATCACTGATTAAATTCAAAATATATTGGCACAACTAATTGTTAGGTCTGCTTCCCTATCAGCAGGGTTACACAAATTAATTCCAATTAAAAGGTTTTACTCTTAGGCATCTTCAACAGCCAGAAAACTATATTTTACAATTTAGAAATTACATCTAAAACCAATCGACTTTTAAGCATCAACAAAAATGAATTTTAAATGTCCCTTAGTGAATGGCTGGACTAATTCATACGTTTCTGTCTTCTCTCACAATAAAACAGTAAAAGTAGGGAACCGACCTAAAGTTGTATTTTATAATAAATGTGAACAACTTCATGAGTTAGAAGCACAGCAGCACTGACACATGTTGAACGTCTGGAGGACGTGAACGCAACTCGGCAATTAATTAAAATGTGCGTTCTATTTATTAACACGCGCGAGCGACTTGCCAATACGTTTATTATTTATGGTTTTTAAAAAAGATTGACCAACTATATAATAATAATAATACATTTAATTTATAATGCACTTTACATTTGGATCAAATCTCAAAGTGCTACAAGGTAAAAGCAGATAAAAGCCTCAATAAAAAATTAAATAATAACTATATAAAAGCCTGACCAAAAAGCAGCAATGTTAATTAAAGCTATAGGTTCTGCTAAAAAGGAAAGTTTAAAGTCCTTTTTTAAATGTGAGGGTCGTCTGTGGAGCCCTCAGATGGTCAGGGAGGGCATTCCACAGACGAGGGGCAGCAGAACAGAAGGCCCGTTCACCCATGGTGCTGAGCTTAGTCCGGGGAAGGAGGAGGCGGTATGAGTGGGTAGAACGGAGGGATCGTGTTGAGGTCAGTGGGGTGAGTAGTTCTTTTAGGTACGGGGGTACGTTACCATGGATGCATATCTCTCCTCCCGTTCTCCATAGCATCTCCTCTAAGGATTAGCAAATGTTTCTCAGAGTGACTGGATGAACACTGACTACAGAGGAGCAAGGAGAAGCCCTGGCACTATTGGTTGACCACCGCAGTGCATTCGGGGATTTGTAGTATCTGTGGTGTTTGCGCTGTATGCCAGAGGGCCAGTTATTATAAAAATGAAATATCGTCTCGAGGGCTGGATATAATTGTTATGTGGGCCGGATGTGGCCCTCGTGCCTTGAGTTTGACACGTCTGATCTAGACTCTTCTGAGTTGGATTAATATTTTCTTCCACTACAGAGCTTCATAAATTGAGTTCCATGACTTTCAAAATTGTTTTTCCTTATTACTGTCCATCGACATTGTCTTTTCAATACTTAGATAACATTTCATTAATGTTTTCCATTTTTGAATTGTTGGAGCTTCTTTATTTTTCCAGTTCTGTCATATTAATTTCTTGTAAACCAGTGAGGAGAAAAGGATCTGCCACCATGGGCATATTTAATTGAGCTGTTGCATCCTTTATATAATGTTTTGACTGCTCTTAAAAATTGTTATCCAAATCCAAAATATTCAATAGCTCTAAAAAAAAAAAAATGATGGCTGATTATATCAAATGCTTTGTAACAGTCCACAGATAGAATAAAACTATAATCTGTTATATATTCATTGTAATCAATCATATCCAATATGAGCCTGGCATAAATCCTGACTGCTCTTCATCAATAATATCATCCAATCCTGATTACAGTCTTTTAGCAAATACCAAAGCAAGTAATTAAGCATCGTTATTAAATGAGCTAATTGGTCTCTAATTTTCAACAATCAATTTATCTTTTTTTGGTTTAGGGATGAATTTCATGAGTCCCTGTAGAAGAGTAGGAGATAATTCTTCCTTTTCTATGACTTATTCAAATACAGTATCTAAAAATGGTGTTAGATTTTTATTAAATGTTTTGTCAAATTCACTCATCAGGCCATCATTACCATGAGACTAATTATCTTTAAGAGAGTCAATGCATTTATGTACTTCTGCAATCTTAACTTTTTTGGTTGCAAATTGCTTTAAAACTATTATGAATTCCTTTTATATAATTTTGGATATTGAGAAATATATTTGATCTTTTATCTTATATTTTAGTTTCTCTTTTCTAAACTGAAAAAGTATTTATTACACTTTTCTCCTTGCTCTAACCACTTCATCTTAAATCTGACCTCCAGCCTTATTCTCATATATTTGGTCTAGTTCCCTTTGAAGAGATGACAGTTCTTTAAGTTCTTCTCCAGTTCAGCTTAGTTTCTCTGATAGTCTTATTATGTTGGTAATCATATTGTTTTCTTTCTCTCTAATGGCTTTAGCAATATGTTTCCAAAATGACAAAGCAAACTTCCTAATTGCATATATCATTAGTTACCAGCAATTTCCAAAATTGTTACATGAAGTTGCTTGTCTCCGATATTTGTCAATAGTTTTTAGGGATTATTTTTTTTTAAATGCATTATTTTGCACCAAGATTTTGTTTAGGTTCCAGTAAGTTCTATTGGAATAATGTCTTGATGGCTCCAGGTTTGCTTTAATCGTGCCTCCTCTGGTCTAAATGTCTATGTCTCCATATATCGATGAGTTCCATCCTACTACAACCATTCTTCATTGGCTTGCCGTGAAGCCTAGTCAGTCTTGGGAGGCCATCCATCCATGTTTTCATCCATTACTGTATTGAAGTCACCTCAACACAACTACTTTGACGGAAGGGATTTAGACGATTAACTGACTGACATTACTTTCTATAGTCAAAAATATTACAATATATGTTTTTCTATTATTAGAGGCATATACATTAACAATTACAAAATTAAACTGGTAAATATCAATAAGAAGAATTATACATCCACCATCTCTATCGGTTAGGTGGCTAATGACATGACTTTTCAATTTTCCTTGTGAAATAAACTACTGCTGATCTATTACTCCAAATGAGTACCCCACATCTTTCCCCCACTGATTTCTCCAAAATGAAACAGCCGTTTATGAAGCATGAGTCTCTTGGATAAAATAAAAATCTTTGTTTTGGCAATACAGAAATAAACATTTTCTCTTCTACTGGTCTCTGATAACCCTTGCATTTACAGAAAGAACAGAAATTGACATTAAAGAACAGGAGCCGATAAAAAAAATGCTTGTTTTCCCTTCAGAAGAAAGTTGTTCAACTTTTTAACTCTAACTAAAACAAACGTAGCTGAATGATTGTTGCATATTTAGCTGCCTTCATGGTAAAATGTGTACCTGCTTGAACAATATTAAGGCTGGAACTGAAACAAAATACTTTTATTTTCAGGAGCAACAGGTAAACTTATCTTTGTTTAAGATAAGTTTAGCTTTCAATTATTTTTCAATTTTTAATTTCTTTACCATTTATATGGGCCTTATCCCCCAAGAAGTAGGCCTTGACTCTTTCCTTGCAGCCTCCACTGTGGGCCTGAGACGATTGCAGGTTTGGCATCTAACGCATTAGATGGCGTTGCTGCTCTGCAGGATGCCTCTCCATAAGTGGAGAGGCAGCACCCCCTATGTGGATTGAAAATGAGTGGATAAATGAGGATATTGGACAACGATCCCCAGGAGAGGTCCACCGAAGCAGGGGGGCCGGGCACCCCGGCGGCGCCCAACAAGCCGGACGCAGAACCCATAAGGTAAGTAGGGTGTGGGATTTGGATAGGGGAAGGGGGAAGTAGGGGAAAGGGGAGGGATTAGAGGAAGGGCTCGCGTCACGGTGTTGGTCTCCGCCGGTGCCGCCAGGCCCGGTGCCAGGGCGAGCACTCCCCTGGGACCCAAGTTGGATTTTGGTCAACTTAAAAATTCAGGAGGTTTGTTAAATTAAGTTTTTTAAACCAGTTTTCCACAATATCCACTGCTTTTTTTTCAGGTCCGGTGTATGTTATCAGAGGCGGTGTGGAAGCGGCCGCCGGGCAGCGGCTCCAAGAAAGGGAGGTACTTGTGAATTAATTAATTGACTGTCTTCAGGTTAGTCTGCTGCTCCTACGGGAGAATAGCTGAGTAATTGATGATAGGAACATAGATAGAGGCATTGGGAAAGGTGGACCGAACCCGACTGAACAGAGATCTGAGTTGTTAAATGGAAGTTTCCCTGGGGTCCTTATTTCTATTGTTTATCCCGACTGACAGCACCACTACCTCAACAGATGGATGGACCGGGGTTTTTTCCATAACCTTCCGGAAACAGTAATAAGCTGTTCCCGGATAGCTGTCAATTTGAACCTCTCTGTTTTTGTTAGGTGCGCTGACACGACCCAAGTTGGAGTCACTTATAAGCCAGATTGGTTTGATGCCCCTGAAGCTCCAGTCTATGATCTTACTCTTGTCTGGCTTGGTGACGAGTGGGAGAGGTCTCCCCCTCGTCGACCAGGCGGCTAGGGGTAACGAGTGCGGGATAAGGGATCTTGCACTCCCCAGAGGTGGTTGGAGTGGGGTCAGAGGAAATGTTTTCGTCTTTGAGGTTAGAATGGATATGCTTGTTGAACCTCTGGGTTAAGGTTAGGTTAGGGCAGGGGTCGGCAACCCGCGGCTCCAGAGCCGCATGCGGCTCTTTAGCGCCCCCCTAGTGGCTCCCTGGAGCTTTTTCAAAAATATGAAAATGGAAAAAGATGGTGTGAATATATTTTTTGTTTTAATATAATTTATTATCCAATGCTGTAAAAATGTGTATAATTAATATTTAATTTCAACATTTCTGTCAACGAAGATTTACGTCATAGCCTGCGACACACGTTTCTTTCAGCTCGGCGTAGTGCCAGACAGGTGGCTGTTGCAAACAAA